>LBNU01037011.1:27473-66273 GCA_014162995.1 Artemisia annua | reverse complement strand
AAATATTGTTGGTCCACGTTTATTTTTACCTTCCTATGATCTAACAACTTATGTTGGACATATTAGCATGTATTTCTCAGGTCATAATTGGTCATGATTTGCTTAGAACTGGAGTCCATGTCTTAGAGTCGTCGTTGTGGCTGCTCACAATTGGGATTTCTTGCTATGATATTGTCGTTTGATTGTATCAAACATATCTTTTATTTTGATGTGAACTTTGGGCATTGTACGTGTTGGAAAACCTTATTTCATTTAAATGAATCAAACAAGGTATTTTTACGACTCATGTAGGAGGGTAGTTCTTTATTCTTGTTTTCATTTTTGTGCTTGAACGTCATACCCCCCGCTTACCTTTTCGCTGCGATATTTTGGAGTGTGACAGTTCGGTGTATTTATATGATAAATTTGCTCGCATTAACTTGAAATTTTAAATTTCGAATTCAAAAACCTAGTTGTTTAGGAGTTGTTTGAGGTTATTTTCTTGTGGTGATGTATAGATGAGGTTGTGTTTAGTAGTTCGTCGTGGAACTTGAAGTGAAAAGTTAGGTTGAAGTTATGTCTGGTTTATTTGAGGCCTTTGTGGTGTGGTGTGTGTGTTGAGTGTTGTGGTATCATAAGTCTCAACTTGGGTAGGAATATATAATAGAAATCAGGTTTGGGATTTACTGATACGTTGTGTCGTGGTAGGTGGTTTAACACACATTAATAACCGTATACCTTTTTTTTTTTTTTTTTTTTTTTTTTTTTTTTTTTTTTTTTTTTTTTCATATTTAAAGTACTTATGTATTTATTGCATAATAAATGAACATACAAATTACCTTGAATAGATGTGATTTTTAATTTAATAAAAGTCTAAGTTTTCTTTTATATTTATCTTAACCATTTGCATAGCAAATCCTTAAAGTTATATATTATAAGTTTCAAAATAAGTTTAAAAAAAAAATAAAACTTATAAAATATTAGCCAAAATCAAATAAAGCTCATAAATCGCATATAAGCATAAACAAACACCCCTAGAAGGCTAGGACCAATGGTAAATGCCACAAGTTTTAAATGTCACATCTTAGCAAGTTTCAAAGCACTTGACTTTGTCACAAGAGTTAAAATCTCATTATGTAGACATTTGGGGTGACTAGGATACCCGACTAGACCGCATAGATTTGAGTTAAAATCTAAATCTAATTTATCGTATACCTAAGTTATTTGTTTAAGCTTATTTATGTGCTTACTAATAATATTTTTTTTCTTATATAAACATTTAGGGCCCGTTTGGTTTGTAGATGGGTTTAGGATTATGATTAGGATTTGGATTATAATTTGGATTATGATTTGGATTTGGATTTGATGTAGGAGAGAGAAAGTATATAATAAAATATATAAAAATATTATTGTTTATAAAGTTACACATTATTTTATATTTTAAAATTAAAAAATAATATAAGTTGAACACTGATAATACAAAAAAAAACCTATTTAAAATTAATAAAATTGTATATATAGTGGGTAAGTGGGGTAGTGTGTCAGGAGAGAGAGTTTAATCCTACCTTTATGGTGGGTTTTGTACAGAGTAAATTACTTAAATGAAAACTTTCTACTACCAGTTTACGAAAATTCGCACATAAAATTATTGAAAATGAACCTTTTGATATTATCCATTAGATCTATTACTAAATTAGTTTGTAACCGTTAGATGTAGTAGACATGCATAAGGGCGAGGTGTGGGCGAGGTGTAGGTGACATTTAGAAGCTGGGCGAGGTGTAAGCGATGTATAGGCGAGATGAGGTTTTAGGCGATGTGTAGGCGAGGTTTAGAGGCGAGGTGGAGTTGAGTCTACTAGGTGGAGGTGAAAATCAGGCGAGGTGAATATGTCTACGCGAGGCTGTGAGCGAGGTCAACATGCCTACGCGATGTGAAGTTGACCATAGGCGAGGCACTATGCGAGGTGGAGTTAGTCGTGGCTCTAGGCGAGGTCCCAGGCTCCCAGGCGAGGTACCAGGCGATGAAGACATGAATTCTGAGATGATGTTGTCTTGTAATTTGTAAACAGGGGCGGATCTATGTGTAAGCGTTTTATTAATTTTTTGGTTTTATGAAAGTGCTACATGTAGTTTGGAGAAGTGCACATGAATAAAGAAAACTAAAGAGAGAAAAAATGGTTTGAGTTTTGGTTTCCAAGAAAAAAAAGATGATAGCAGAGGTTGAAGACGATGAATAGTAATATAGAGTACATACTTGTAGTTGTTTGCCATATGGTTAGCAATATTTGACTTTTTTTTACTTTAGTAGATGCTTGCATTAGTTTGTCATTTAGTTAGCTTCCCATTTGAAAATTCTTTTACTCTGTACAAAATTGAGCCATACGATGATTAGAATTTATTTCATGGTATCATTATTTTAGTTTTAATATTAGGAGAGTAAAATGAGACTAGTAAAACAAATTATCTCAACTATATAGCGTTAGTGTGTTACTACATATTTTCAGAAACTGTGTTTTGCTTCTGTTTGGTAAGTATGTTTATATTTAGAAGAATTTGGTAAAAGTTTTTATTTTATCGATGACTATAATGATTTATTTTAAATATACTATATTAAAATTACCAGGATTTGAGAATTAAACTGCAAAATAACTAGTCTTAAAATAATCAACAAACAGTTAAATTTAAGAACTTGTGAAACGAGTCGAAAATCGTGCCACACATAGTTGAAAATTCTGCATCCGCCACTGTTTGTAAACGTGCTAATGATTTACGTGTGAGCTTTGGTTTGTGTCTTGCAATTTGAGATGATGTTGTCTTGTAATTTGAGATGATGTTGTCTGCTGAACTTCCATTTACTTTGTCAAAAAGAAATTTCACGTGAGAGCTTTGGTTTGTGAATGGTGAAGGTGGGTTTGGTTGTATTTATAGGGTGTTCTTCTCTCTCTTGTTGAAACACTAAAAGTAGTAGATGGTCCCCATTCCTCACATTTAATAGTCACTTTCAAACTTTCTCACAGTTCATTTTGGTAAATTGTAGAAAAATGGTCTAGATTGGTAAATGAGATGTATTTTAGGTCTAGATAGGTAATTGGTTTTTTTTTGTACATGCCCATATATTCTATTTCCATCACTGTTTGGATTTGTGTATACATAAACCAAATAACGAATTTGACTCAAAAGCCAATCTTTTGGGTTGAAACAATCAAAACAAACGCGCCCTTATACTAGCCAACAAGTAGATTTACAAAAACACAGTTTACTCACCTCATGTTGCCTACTCTCGTAAAACCAAAACATATCCCATCATATATATGGTTTGAACACAGTTCTATTCGTACTTCTTTGTTATCGAATATATTACGTCTTAAAACTTCAACGAAATAGTTTGCATTTAAATAAATACAACTACTTCTTAAGTCACCCCAAGACTTGGCAGTCTAAACTCAAACGAGTCTACACGGGTTTATATAAAAAAGTAGTAATTTGTACGTTGATGTTAGTCTAACAAACCCGTTGAACCCAACATACTTCTTCCAACAATTTTGAAAGTGACCCAAGTAGAGTCCTGGAGATATTAAAAGTTATATTTATACGAATATCGCGGTAAAGTAGATAACTCATATAAATGCATCTAGACCTGTTTGGTTCTAGATTGCCAGGTCTACCAACAAGTAGGAGAACCAAAGGTTGCTGTGTTTTAGCATGCGTGTAAAAATGATATTAAACAACGCATTGATTTTTGTCTATATTCGTCTTAGTATATTCTTACACAGTATGAAAATCACGGTTTTAATATTATGACACAAATTTACGATGTTAACAAATAATGCAATGCTAATTAACCTTCCTTTTTGGAGTCATGGCAGCGAAATAAGGCATGAGTTTTTTTGCAAGTTTTTTCAACAGGATCCAACTTTGATTCAATGAACCCATTACTTAGCAAGTTGTCTTGATGATTGATCATAATCGTTCTTAAAAGGTCTACCGGAACTCTTACATCACCATGATTTTCAAACCTAACATCTATCCTAGTTCGAAAAGTACTAATCTTGGACACAAAATTCATCAAGTAACCTTTTTTCTGGAATAAATAAAAAAGATAATGATACGATATCCATCCTATTTGATCAGTAATGTTTCTTTTTACCTTTGCTCTTGTTACTCTTCTTCCCCTTGTTGTTTCCTTTCCTTTTCTCGTTGTTACCATCCTGAGTGTTCTCACATTCGCTTTGATTTTCTAACACCACTGAAGCTTCATCACCTGTTTCTTCAACCTTTGTTACCTGACTCGCAACATGATGGTTCAAGAATTCATCTATGTTTCTGAAGAATGTATCTACATAACGCCTGACATCCTGCAGCGCATCCACAGTCATTCTCAAATTCTTCCATACAATTGAATGATTATTCTCAACAACTTCCGCCTCCTTGATAAATATAGCAGTATTATTCTCCACAATTCTCAAATCCTTGACAGTTGAAGAATTCAATGCACGTGAATACAAATCTTCTGGTACACTGAAAAAGATCAGAACAAGAAAGAGAAAAAAAAATCTTATTACGGATTCCACTTTAAATTGGTTTGAAGAATAAAAACTACTACAAAGTATACAATATTGCAAGTCTCACCTTGTGTCAAACGCAAAAGAAAGCATCTTCAGACCTTCATTTACATGAAATACAAATTTTTCAAATTTTAGAAATGTGTATGAAGTACAAGAACATTGAGCCGCAACAGCAAGAAGGAACGTGGCCCTACTTATATCAAGTTCATTCTGACAAGAAAACAGATAAATGAAAAGGCATCAAACTTATAGTAATGACAATATAATTAACAGAAATCATTCAATACAAA
The DNA here is from genome assembly GCA_014162995.1 of Artemisia annua. Lineage (NCBI taxonomy): Eukaryota > Viridiplantae > Streptophyta > Magnoliopsida > Asterales > Asteraceae > Artemisia > Artemisia annua. The sequence continues at coordinate 61,439 of LBNU01037011.1, read as the reverse complement.
CACAGTGATGTACGTTACCATAATCCTAGTTGCAGCAGGTAACTTGTTCGGGGCCACTCCCTTCTTCTCATTAATAGCCTCAGATATTTCTTCTATAACTTTCCAATTCATTCGCAGTTCCACACGATTTATATTCATGACAGTATCTGGTAATGTTTTTGAAGACGATCCCTCAGGAATTGCCCCAGCGTTAACGGTACTTGAAGAAGTGGAGGCATTATGTGTATTTGTCCTTGGAAACAGTACACTCATTATCTCCTCTTTAGATTTTCTAAGGTCAACAAATATAGCACAAGGAGCATTGATTTTGGGACTACCATCTTCCGAACTTATAATCAGCAAAGGATCATCTATGCTAGAAAATGCTTCTGCAACAACTTCTGGATCCAAGTTCAGTTCTTCATTCTTACGTTTCCTAAAAAGACCAGATACAAACTTCTTTGGAAGAAAATAAGCATAATTGCCGTAACCTGATAGATACCGAAGTAGACAATGAGAATATTCTGGTAATTTCAGACATATTAGGGACAGTATCATAACCATCTTTAATACTAAAAGCGGATAATAAGAGGCATCAATCTTTGATCTTTGAATCATTAGTATACCAAATTCACTAGAGGAGAGAATATCCTCGATTCTTTTAATAATAACACTTAGATTCAAAGAAGACTGTCCAGCAGATAAAGTTGAAGCAGACTGAATATGTGTAAACGATCCAACAAAACAAGATCTTGTTGTGTAAGATTTTCGTGAAGAGAAAGATTGCATTAAAAGAAGACGGTCCAATAGATACCCGAAACTGTGAAGTGATAGGAAACTGGAGTTTGTTCCAAAGCTATGTTCTAAAGCATGTTGAAGTGCTCGAGCAACAAAAACATCTCTCAGCCCACGATCCCTAAATTTCTCAACAAATGATTTCCATCGATCTTTACTTTTTAGCTTATTAATGAGATTTTTGTAAACAGCCACTGATACTCTTGAACATAGACATATTATAATCACCCTCTCCAGAGCCTTGATGTCAACCATTTGAAGAATAATCTCCTCAAGTAAGTTCACCGAAAGATCAGTCTCCTTTAGGGAAACCAAGTCTTCGTCGACTGATTTCCGCCAGTCTAATGGAAACACAATATCAAGGTAACTTAATGAAATTCCAAGGAAATACTGCAATCTCTTTTTATAAGGATTTGTTAGGTTATGACACTGGAAGTCTAAAAGAAACTTGGAGACCTCAAAAATGTGTAGGAGAGATGTGCTTTGGTGAAACGCAGAACCGTTTGACTTTGACCTACGCAGTGCGTCAAGAGTTTCGAGTACCTTTATACCCACAGAAAGTAATTCAGACTGCCAATAAGACCGAATAGCAGACACCATCTCCCTGCCATCAAAATGTATACACTTCTCGTCCCTCTGAAGACCCTTGTTACAAGTGTTTCTTATCCAATCGGCATCCTTATTTAGTGACAAGTACAATGTGTTTCCTTTTGGAAATTGTTTCCTCACCCCAAAATAATATAAACAAAAATCAGCATGCCCCGAGGATTTAAATTGTTCCTCATTTTCCAGACTTTCAATACTTCTTAAAATATCCAAAATATGCTTCTTCCACAGATTCCAATAAAAAACAAGAGTTCTAACAGAAACTCGGTTCTGAAACATCTTGTCTTCACAGAACTTATCTATATCCACGGGTAATTTATCCTCCCAATCATAATAAACTAATGATAAATAAACAATAGAAACAAGTGTTAGTGGGTTGGCACGGCTTATTTTTGAAACGTGACCCAAATCCATCCATCTCGCCACCTCTAATTTGCTCTGGTTTGTTTGTGCAGGAAAAATCTCTATATGCATAAGTGTGGAAAGTTTGATGCGCAGTGAGTGTTTCACTCTAGCTGGTCTTATAATGAAGCCGCAGAAGCGTACGTCAAAAGAGACCGGTTCTCCAATTGTCTTAGTTTGCAAAGTGAGAAACTTTGATAAAGAATTAGAAGAACATCTTAGTTTCAAAGTAAAGAGTTAGAAGAAGTTGAGCAAGAATTTTTAGAGAATTGTGCTTGATTACCATGAACTTTTGTTGTTGAAAGAAGAATCGGTCATTTTCTTGAAGATGCTGAGTTGGCAAGGTCATCAGGCGCTCTTCTGAAAGAGGCTGATCTTCTAGAGATGGCTGGAAATTCAAGGAGGCTGCTCTTTGTTACTTTGGTATGTGTTTATTAGCTCGTTATGGGGAGACGGAAACATAAGTTGGCCACTCAAGCAGTTTGCTCAAAAGGAAGAACTCTGTAATAAAGTGAAGTTGCTTGCAAAAGCGATTCGGGTGTTATGTATAATTTTGTTTGCAGCGAGCTTAAAATACTCTCTGATCAGCACAATAGTTGCTGAGCTAAAGGAAGATTTGTGCGTTCTCGGAACTATAGGAGTCTAAGGGTGAATCTTGTTGATTAGGAAAATCTTAGATAGCATCTTCANTGACGTACGCTTCTGCGGCTTCATTATAAGACCCAGCTAGAGTGAAACACTCCACTGCTGCATCAAACTTTCCACACTTATGCATATAGATTTTTCCTGCACAAACAAACCAGAGCAAATTAGAGGTGGCGAGATGGATGAGTTTTGGGTCACGTTTCAAAAATAAGCCCGTGCCAACCCACTAACACTTGTTTTCTATTTGTTTATTTATCATTAGTTTTTTTTAAATTAATTAATTTTTCTGAGATTATAAACCGTTTTGAGCCACTTGACCCGTTCCCTCTTTGGCTGACAGGCACTTATGAATAGAAAAAGTACTTACCAGCTCTTTCATACTCCCCCAAATCACAATAACATGATGCAGCAGAATCAAGTTTCCCAATAGACTCGAACAAACCAGCTGCTTCTCTAAGATAACCAAAATATGATTCAGGATGTGTTCCCCGTATTTGATCAGCCGATGCCCTTAGACCACAAGCCTTCGCCAACTTCAACCACATCACATCTCCTGCTCTTTCAAAACAGATTGTTGCCATCCCAAAATTTTTCTCATAAAAAAGCTGAAAACCATATAAACATCATGACAGTGTGTCAAATAAGATACTCAAATAATCATACAAAACTACATAGGAAATCAGTGGCACATATCTCGTTTATCATGTAGAAAATGAATTAGTTACTGAAGAAACAAGTTGAACGAATAAGTACTGAAATTTATAGTTCACGTATGTTCACGCAACCTGTATTAACTTTCTGTTTTTACACTTCAATCAATCTTTATGTGTGTGTTCAGGTTACCACTTTTCCCCTCTTGGTTTGTTGAGCATTGGAAAATCATTCCTTTCTAACTCAATTTATGGGTATATGATAAAAATTTAAGTTAACCTGTTTACCCCTTCATATTTTATACTAAAAGTTAGTAAGTTTGAATCTAATCCACAATAACCAACATGTCCTATTTAAAGAGATTTAATATATTTAAACATGAGTTAACTTTTTCAATTAAAGTATATGCGGGAGAAAAGTTGGTTTGGGAATGGAGGAAGTATTAGGCATTGTTGCCTGTGTCGTCCATATAAAGTTTTGTTCTAATCCTCTGTTGGGTCTATCACTATATCTGTTTATGCTCTTTTGGGTTTATGATAATTATATGAAACAATGAAAACCTTCAGATAGATCCAGAATCCTAAATTGCGGTTTAGCATGACACCTTGAACTTTTCCCATCTTATTACTGAGGGGATCTAGTGACTAACATATCAGAGAACACACGTGTATATCACATAAAGATTAAGAACTTGTAGAGCCCAAAGGGAGCTAAAAGTATATTAGGGAGCTCGAAAAAGTTCAACATACCAAATAAAGAACTACCCATGAAAGCTTGTGGTTCAACATACCAAATAAAGAACCCACATGAAAGCTATAATTAAAAGAGTGGAAACAATAACTTTGCAGTGTGCGACCTGTGCCTTAGGTTTTAGTAGCTACTTTAAAAAGACAAAGCAAGACTGTGACCAAGATTGTTATCTTCATGTGGATTCATATTTTTTCTATAAAATAAGTCATCTTAGAAGCATTACAAATTTAGACCTTTTTCTATCGCATTTATTTGAACATATCTCCAATCAATTGAACATGTCACAAAAGGGAAAAGTTATGCTTTGGTTTAAGTATCTTTAACCTTATATTATCTATTCTATAACCAAATAGGAATAACATCACAAATACGAAAGCATGTCAAATAAGATAATAAGATAACAGAAGCAGAAATACGAAAATAAAATAACTGGCCTTTTTCCCACGTTCCTGCCACTCCCGAGGGCTGCTTGCAACCTGCATAGCCTGTGCCATTGAGTCATCCAGCTTCCGAATTTGAACGAGTCCTTTCCTTTTCCAGTAGTCAAACATTGGTTTGGAGAGCTCCTCTTTGTTCTCACAAATCCATAGCCTTTGTCTTGTTCGAGTTATGGCCACATACAATTGTTTCAGTTCAGAACACAAGAGACTATGTCTTACTTCATCGAATGTCGGGAAAGACTGTGGAAGTTTTTCGTCGAGCCAGTTATGTTTTTTCATGTATCCATATATTACTCTCCATTGGTCTTTCAACGGGGATGTCCCAAAAAAGTTGTAAAGCAATACATCCTAAAATAAATAGGGCAATCAAACATTAGAAAACATTATTGACAATTTGAGATCACTAAAATGATACTATCTTCGTAAAAGAAAGAATAAGAAACTGACCTGAAACTCAAGACCCTTACATTCCAATATAGTGAGAACAAGAGCTTGTCTTCCTATGTATTCAATAATTTCAGTTCTTGCACGATTGTCACGTACCAATATAACTTGTTCAGCACCAAACCCCACAATTTCTCCACCACTTTTACTACCACCAAATATTGTCATGATTACATTTTTATCATTACAAGACTCCAAAAAAACAGGAGCTTCCCCAGAAATAAGGCTAGTTTCAGGCTCTAATTTGTCAATTGAGTGCACAAAGTAACAATATAAAATGTCAATTACACTCTGAGCTAAATCAAGCACACCAGCATGCGTTCTGTAATTCTGTTTCATCTGTTTTATCTCGGACACAACAGCTTTTTCTTCTTTTCTAGATTTTCTGGTGCTCAAGAACTCTTTATAGAACAAAGATCGTATATCTTGAAACCTGAAATCTATTCCTTTTGCAATGGTCTGTGCAGTGTCACCCGCAAAAACAAAACCTTCATCGACATTTTGGCAAATATATTTAAAAAGAGAAATTTGCCTCATACTAAGATCTTGCACCTCATCGATATAAACAAAATCAATTTGGTCCCCTTCGTAGTTCCCATTTCTAAGCCTTTCATGAATGTCATTCACGAAATCACCCAAATCAAACTCCCCACGCTCAGTTTTCATCTTTTCATAGGCTTTAAAAAGTGTGTAGATAATCTCTCTTTTTTGTTCTTTTAAAGTGGAAGAACGACGTTTGGCCAACAAAGAATAACCCTCAAAGCTTAACTTTCCTTCACTGCCTCCTTTTATATGAGATATAATCTCGGTGAACACTCTTGAGGGATCAAGCTTTTTCGTTAGATTTGAATTGAAGCGCGGCCAGTAAAGTGAACAAAACCTATCGAAGGTAACCTCCCTTAATCTTATGAAAGTTTGCAACGCAATAGATCTTGACCGTATACGGTTAGCATCAAAACCTTCTCTTGCCTCTAGAAATTTTTCAAAGAACGAATTTCCCAATGTGCCATCCAACATCATTAAAAATTTATGAAATGTGATAACAAGAGGGTATATATTCCCAGGGATGTCAATAAATGTATCTGGGATATCACTGAACTCAGATGTAATATCAACATCGTCAAGACCAAGACCAATCTCTGCTGATGAATTCCCATTGCTTGAATTACTGTCAAATACATATTAATTCTGGAAGTTAGAAGATATATGCGTAGCAAACTAAAATAGAAATAAACAAGTATTTTCGCACCTTGTTAGGTGGGAAACATGTTGTTTAATAGCATAACACAATTGTGGGCTGACTGTCACAAAAAGCTGGCGAAGAACAGTCGGTTTGTTATTGTCAGGATCGTGAACAACCTCAGCCTCTCTAAGTTGGTTGTTTTCTGCAGCATAAGTCCCTACAGAGTTGTTGACGACACGCTGCTCGTTTTGGAACAACTTCCTAGTCAAAATAGTTGTTTTCCCGGTCCCTAATCGCCCAATTATAAATGAACTTTTCTTAAACAATATTACATCCATCTGTTCATCAGTCACTTGCATGGGTAGATCGACTTGTCTACCAGATAGCAAATGGCACACCACTTCATACGACAATAAGTAGAACTTCATCAGCAATAAGCTTTCACTCACCTTTGAGTTTTCAACATAATTTCTACCACCGCCTGGATTTACACTCACTTCATTATGACTTTCATCACTGACTAGATGACGAAAGCGGGTCATTACTTGAGATGCCGGCCAACAACTAGGAACTTCCAAATACCTGAATAACATTAAAACAAAACAATATTAATAAATTGGAATGAGTATATATAAATCCTAATCACTACTTCAAAATTAGTAGACTGTAAAATGAGCATACCCCTCAAATCGATTTTCTGTGCAAAGATTGATATACTCTTCCGTGTATGCATAAAGAATGTTCTCAAGTCGTTTTGTCAATTTTGGAATCTTTTGAAAGGTAATATATCCCAAACCTTCAAAACTTGTTCATATTGGATATCCTTGATGATGTCAAGTGTGCAAACAATATACAACCCTTCAACATTAAATTGTTTTAATCCTTTTGAGGAATTTTCTTGGCACAAGCCTAAGCTTCTCTTAGGACGCCATCCAAAAGAAAGTCTCAATAAAATATTTAAAACCAATTTCTTCAAGCGATCACATGTAAGCATTCCAAATGATCTTCTAAAGGCATCACTGAAGAGAACCTAATGGCATAAAGTCCAATAGATATAAAGAACATGTGACATAATAACATATTGTGGTTAAAGAAAATAATACTTATATACCTTCCATTTTGCATCTTTATAAAGTACACTATTCCTGTTAACCAGATAATCAAGTGATTCTTTCTCTTTCTCCACCTACAATTGATGCATCAAGTCATCAAAAACATTCAAGTAAGAGTTAATTGCATTTTTGGTCCCCGTGGTATGGTCAAATTGTAGGTTTGGTCCCTAAAACTTTGAAAGTGCAATGATATTCCCTATTTTAAAGTTTAGGTTGCATTTTTGGTCCTTGTGTAAAGTTAAATGACTAAAACGCCCTTTGTCTTCTTCAGAAAAGACAAGGGTAATTTGGTCATTTCACACCGATCAAGGACCAAAAATGCAACCCAAACTTCAAAATGAGGACTATCGCTGCACTTTCAAAGTTTTGAGGACCAAACCTGCAATTTGGCCATAACACAGGGACCAAAGTGCAATTAACTCTTCAAGTAATGTATATACTATCTAAACAGTACACGGAATCAGTTTTATACAGCAGTATTTAAACAACGNAAATTCAGCACAAATGGGGTTCTTTAGGATTACTTCATATATCATATAAAGTAATTATTGGCTTAAAATTACATAAGTGTCAAACTTCAGCGTTAAATAAGCAGATAAGCAGTTTTTGCCAAACCCTTAAATATGTACATAAACAGATAAGCCATATACAGGTAAGCCCAAATACCCTCATAATCAACAACTTTCATGTCACTAATCTGGGAAAAATACAGAAAACAACATAGTGCACGTCAAGGTTGTGTGTCACAGGTACCCTAAATGTCCTATGACAATTCTCACATTGATGGAAATATATCTATGAAAGCTTGCCCAAACCCCTCAACTACTTATAAACATAATCAACGGCCCACAAGACTAATCCTAAGTAAGAATGAAAATAGCCATCAAGATTGTGCCATTAGGTGCTAAATTCAAATAACAGTTGTGAGACTAGAAGCAAGTCCCACATGTAAATGGATGTCCTAAGCTAGACAATTTTGTTATACTCAAGCAGACAACACATCAAAACCAACCGTACAATTAAGAATAAACACTTATCATTATGGCAGATAAGCTTCCAAATATCATAACTCTAACAATAAACACAAAGCACGGAACAAAAATCAGCCAAGTGAAACAAATCAAAGAATTAATGCAAATTGTGAAACTACAATATCTTAAAATATATGTGTAAGACGTATTTTCATATCCCAATTTTAGGATAAACACAGATGAACAATCAGCATTGAAAAATCAATTAACACAACCGGAATCAAAAGTTGAATCGAAATCAAATTCCATTTGCAACTTAGGTAAACAAAACCACAGGTCAAAAATCATTATAAACCAAAGCAAATTAATCGCAGAGGTTGAAACCGAGCAATTTTACCTCCTATTCAGATGAAAAATCATTAAAGCCCAAACCCATAGGAACATCATGTAACCACACACCCCAACAAAATTTTACCATACACAAGCTATGATTCCTAAAGCTTAGAGGCTTAAGCTATTAGCTTGCTTAGCAAATTGTAAGACAATAAACGCGATCAAAGTGACAATCAAACAGCTTTAATGCTGCTCAAATTACAAGTCTTGCATAAGTCAGGCTTTAGGAAGCTTATCTGTAGAAAAAGAAGGCCACATTTTTGTACTCTGTATGCATGCAGAGATGCTAACGCTGACACATTCAACCAGAAACTTTGTATGAACAAAAATACTGTGAAGTAAACAAGTAACACTTGATAGTAACATAACAAAGCACGTGTTACAAGTCAAGGTACCACAAACAATTGCTATAAATTAATCATGTATATGTTAGATTCAGTTTAATCAAGTAACATAAATGCACAATTAATTTACCCTGCACGCAAAGATGCTATCACATAACATGCAGCAAAGATCTTAAAGTAACCAAAAAGAGCATAACGTACATAAAACTTGCACAAAATAGACTAAAAATATCTGATAATCCTCATACTCCAAGAACGTTGACTTCTAAGTCAAATGAGTCAACCTTTGATTTCAATAAAATCAATAAAAATTAAGAGTGTGTCTTAGATTGCTTATTTATTCCGCTTATTCTTTTGATACAACTTAAAGATGAGCAGTTCAGGAATAAGTGTTTGGATTTGCTTATTTAGCCTAAACTGCTTATCTGCTTGAAAAATAAGCAGTTTAAGCATAAAAACAAAAGAAACCCAAACACACTCTAAACTTACTTTGGTTTCATACAGCAATAGTCGAACAATGTTGATTTTTATTCTATTTCTCAACATTAATGTGGTGTTTCGGATTACTTATCTTAAAGTACTTGTCAGCATAAAAATGTTAGTACCATACTTTTAGTGTAGAAAAGCAGATAACCAGTTTTTGTTTGTAAAAATAAGCACTTATATAAACAATTCCAAATACTCTCGTAATCAAAAGCTTTCATGTCACTGATCAGGGTTAAAAAAAACCAGTAATGAACTTCTAGTCCAATATATAGGATAGAAATGTTGAGTTCTAAGTCAAATGCGTCAAACCTTGATTACAAAAAAGCTGATACGGAGTAATAGTTTTAGGAGGTGTTGTCTAAGCTTATAAGATGAGCTTGTTGAAAAACTGATAAGCTAATTTTTAATGGCTTATGAGCTTAAATAAGCTATAAGCTTAAGTTGATAAGCTCATAACCCCATGAAATTAGCTAAAACAAACACCCCCTAAAGTAACCTTTAGAGATATAGCTTAAAAAACATCAAGAGGGTGTCTCGGATTGCTTCTATATTCCTTTTAATACAAGTTGAAAATACGAAATCCCAAACAACCACAAACTCCACTTCTTCCTTTTTATATAAATAAAAACCTATAAAACAAAAACCCTTCAAAGTCTAAACTAAAAAGTAAAAACATAAACCATCAGTAATATTTCATATAAGTGATAACAGGTTTATATACAAAGAAGAAACAAGTAATAACCACAACAAAATGATATAAATAAATAAGCAGTTAAGCATAGAAATAAAGAGTGGTTGGATTAGCTTATTGAACAAAAACAACTTAAAAATAAGCAGTTAAGCTTTATTAAAAAAAAATAAAAAAAAATGGAGACCTTGTAATTGTTGTCATCAATAGACCATGCAAATATCAACTTTTTGAAATCAAGATTTTGTTGCTCGGAAACACTTCCTCCCAAACATCCACCTTCTTTCATCATTCACCTAAAAAAACTTTAAAAAGTCAGTTTTTTAAACACATTTAGTTTATAAAATGAAAAGGGTACTTTTTTATTTTCTTACAGCTAAATGAAGTATGCCAAGAATCAAATACACATTTTGTTGTAAAAAACAATTTTGAGGGTTTTGAAATGTGAATGAGCCAGGGGATGTGTCTATACTGTAATAAAGTGATGTGCAACCAAATAAGTCTATTGTACAAGTTCACTATGCATGTCAGGGTTTAGTCTTTTCCATTTAATTTTTTGTCTTGTTTTGGGTTTTTGATCATCCTTTCATGTAGTGACAGGTATTTTCTTTACCTTTGTCTACACGTTTATGCGCCATAGATGATAACCAAGTTTGTTGTTTTTTTTTTTTTTTTTTTTTTTTTTTTTTTTTTTTTTTTTGGTTGAATGTTTTGTTTTTCAACTATCATGTGCCGAATGAAGTAAGGGGGCGTTTGGCTGGAGAATTTGAAATTTCGAAATTTTAAATTCCGAAATTATGAGAATTTAAAATTCTGGAATTTAAAATATCTTGTCATGTTTGGTTAACAGAAATTTAAATTTTTTATTATTTTTTATTTTTTTAATATAAATTTCATAAATATTCTATTTAGAAGTTTATAAAAAAAATATAAAAAAAGTTTATAAAAAATTTATAAAAAATTATAAAAAAGTTAATAAAAAATTTATAAAAAAAAAGTTTATAAAAATTTTATAAAAAAAATTTTGAAAAAAGTTTATAAAAAATTTATAAAAAATTTATTAAAAAAGTTTACAAAAAATTTATTAAAAAAGTTTATAAAAAAAGTTAATAAAAAATTTATAAAATAAGTTTATAAAAAAATTATAAAAAAGTTTATATAAAATTTATAAAAAAAAAGTTAATAAAAATTTATAAAAAAATTATAAAAAAAGTTTATAAAAAAGGTTTATAAAAAATTTATAAAAAAGTTTATATAAAAAATTTATAAAAAAAAGTTTATAAAATTCTTTTCATAAATATTCTATTTAAAAGTTTATAAAAAACAATAAGAAAAAAAATTTATAAAAAAAAATTCCAAGTAAATTAAAATTCCTCACTTTTTGAAGGCATTATAATTCTCTCCATTTTGGCAATTCGTAGAATTAAATTCCTCTAAATTCCTCCAAATTGTCAACCAAACACAATATTTAGGGGCAATTAAAATGTAAATGCCCCCAATATCCCCCAATATCCTCGAACCAAACGGCCCCTAAGAGTAACAAGTNTTTTTTTTTTTTTTTTTTTTTTTTTTTTTTTTTTTTTTTTTTTTTTTTTTTTTTTTTTTTTTTTTTTTTTTTTTTTTGGTTGAATGTTTTGTTTTTCAACTATCATGTGCCGAATGAAGTAAGGGGGCGTTTGGCTGGAGAATTTGAAATTTCGAAATTTTAAATTCCGAAATTATGAGAATTTAAAATTCTGGAATTTAAAATATCTTGTCATGTTTGGTTAACAGAAATTTAAATTTTTTATTATTTTTTATTTTTTTAATATAAATTTCATAAATATTCTATTTAGAAGTTTATAAAAAAAATATAAAAAAAGTTTATAAAAAATTTATAAAAAATTATAAAAAAGTTAATAAAAAATTTATAAAAAAAAAGTTTATAAAAATTTTATAAAAAAAATTTTGAAAAAAGTTTATAAAAAATTTATAAAAAATTTATTAAAAAAGTTTACAAAAAATTTATTAAAAAAAGTTTATAAAAAAAGTTAATAAAAAATTTATAAAATAAGTTTATAAAAAAATTATAAAAAAGTTTATATAAAATTTATAAAAAAAAAGTTAATAAAAATTTATAAAAAAATTATAAAAAAAGTTTATAAAAAAGGTTTATAAAAAATTTATAAAAAAGTTTATATAAAAAATTTATAAAAAAAAGTTTATAAAATTCTTTTCATAAATATTCTATTTAAAAGTTTATAAAAAACAATAAGAAAAAAAATTTATAAAAAAAAATTCCAAGTAAATTAAAATTCCTCACTTTTTGAAGGCATTATAATTCTCTCCATTTTGGCAATTCGTAGAATTAAATTCCTCTAAATTCCTCCAAATTGTCAACCAAACACAATATTTAGGGGCAATTAAAATGTAAATGCCCCCAATATCCCCCAATATCCTCGAACCAAACGGCCCCTAAGAGTAACAAGTTTTGCAAAAGCTTATGTATAAATAAACAATTATATATAAACGATGTTGAGACGGTGGAAAAACTTTTATCTCGGTAAATAACAAGTCTTTCAAAAGGTTTACTCACAATTTAAACAAATTTTTTAAAAAACTTGATGGAACAATAAAAAGTTATGAAAAGCATTTGCATGAGTGTTGGGTATCATGCATACCGTTAATACGTTATTGGTATGACACCTCAGCGCCATATCATCCACTCCCAATAACACACCATTCACTCAAACACCCCTCCCTCATAACACACCACTAACACGTTATTGGGTCCCACTTTTTTCCGTTTCATTTTATTTAATAAAACAAATTCATTTTATTAAACACAAATTAAAATTACAATACATAAATTAAAATTACAATACATAAAATAAATGCAAATCTTTCAATCCACAAACATTAGTTTTACCCCAAAATGAATGCACATAGTTGGATCCATTAACAGCCCAGACCATGTTTTATACTGATTAAGCCCACAAAGGAAGTAAACCCATCCAACCAAAGTAATAATACCCCTAAACAAATAGTTGGTATTTAACCTAACCCTAATACACACATATTATAAACACTCCGGCCCCATCTCATCATATCATACGCAACACACAATCTTCATCTCATCACCATGAAACACATCTAATCAATAATCTCACAAACCAAATCATATAACCACCTTTAATCCACAACAAATAACCCTTCTTTGGTTTAATTTCTTTCATAATCCAAGAAGTAAGGCTTCATTTTTCTGTTGTTTTGAAATTGGGTGTGTGTTTTTTTTTCGGTTGCACCATAGCCGTTATACAACGTTTAAAAAAAAATCACCCCATTTTACCATTAACGTGAGCCAGTGAACCAACTCAAACCCCAATGGCGCGTTAATGGAGTCTTCCTCGGTATCGTGTTTGGCGTGTTAATGGTTTGGAAAATCACGAATGGCGTGTAAAACTCGATGATACCGAGTGCTCTAAGGCCATGTTTGGCTAAGCTTATTTAGTGGGCTTAGGCTTATTGGCTTATGGCTTATATAACATAAGCTTATAAGCCCATGTTAGTGCTTGGATTAGCTCATGGTTAATAAGCTTAAAAGCTCAAAAGTGTTTGGTTTGGCTTATGTTGGTAAATGAGAAAAAAGAATATGGTTTAATAAGCTTAGAAGCTCAAAGGGTTTAGTCTTTTCATTTTTGTCTTGTCCTGGGTTTTGATCATCGTTTCATGTAGTGACACGTGTTTTCAAAAGTTTTGCAAACATAAGAGCAAAAGGGAAGTAAGAGCAACAAGTTTTGCAAAATTGAGATACTCCGATAACTGCATTGGATAGTTGTATCATATTTATATCTTGCTTTAAATAATTGTACACTGAGTGTGCAAATAAAAAAATGAATGTGCAAACCATTTGCATTACCAATATGATATTGAGACAGCGGAAAAGTTTTTACCAACAGCTTGATAAATGATAAGTTTTTCAAAAGTTTTGCCTTTACTTACAACGCAAACAAGTTTTTAAAAAAAAAAACATGACGCAATAATAAAAAATTAAAAAGTTATGAAAACTATTTGCATTAGAGATAATCTAAGAGAGAGAAACAAGTGTTGTGTGTTGAGGTTATTTAGGGTGTTTGTTTTAAATTAAGTATTCACTATTGTTGTGGATTAATAGACTTCGGTTTTAGGAATCAAAATTACTACTTGAAGATTGAAAAATTATTCAATATAATTAATGGGAGAGGTTATACAACCCCCCCCCCCCCGCGACATCGGTAGACGTGTAATACCCCATGACCTTTGTAGACTAATCATTTTTTTATTTTTATGTTTTTGTATTTCGTTCTTTAGTTATCTTTTGTTTCTTTGTTTTTCTCTTTTTTTTTCTTCTTTGTGTTAAACATGGTGTGGTGGTTTTATGTCGTACTATGTTGCGCGCACTACAAGCAAAAACACTTTTGGGGACGTGGTTTTTTTTAGTGATGACAATCTTTCTTTTTCACTCTTTTTTACTTTTTACTTTAATTGATTTTTTTGGTACTTGTTTTAATTTTCATCGGTAGACGTGTAATACCCCATGACCTTTGTAGACTAATCATTTTTTATTTTTATGTTTTTGTATTTCGTTCTTTAGTTATCTTTTGTTTCTTTGTTTTACTTTTTTTTTTCTTTGTATTAAACATGGTGTAGTGGTTTTATGTCGTACTATGTTGCGCGCACTACAAGCAAAAACACTTTTGGGGACGTGGTTTTTTTAGTGATGACAATTTTTGTTTTTCACTCTTTTTTACTTTTTAATTTAATTGATTTTTTTGGTACTTGTTTAAATTTTATGATTAATAAAAAAAATAAACACAAACTTTTGGCAATGATATGTCCTTGTTAAAAGATTGAGCTAAATGCAAAAGGTTAAGAAAAATTAAACGCAAACTTTTGGCGATGATATGTCCTTACCAAAAGATTTAGCTAAATTCACCTAATGTGTTTCTATTTAGCTAAACAACAACAACAACAATAACACGTTAAAAACACATTAAAAAACTGCAACAACAACTGCTACTACTACTACTACACCAACAACATTAACACATTATTTAACAACAACAACACCTACTCCGTATAAATATTATTTATGTCATCTATAAGGTCATGGAGTATTGCACCTGACTGACATGCGTAATCCCGAGGATTCCTTTCCATTTCCAGTGATGCCCCAAGCATCTTTGTTCTTGTCTTCAACATCGTGTTTTGAGACAATAATATTTTGTTTCTGCGTCAAGCATGTTAATCGTAATATCTTTAGCATCGCAGTTTGAGCACTGCGTTGAAGAAGAGGCTTGACTAAAGTATTTTCGTTCAAAAGCATCCTTCCACATAAAGTATCTGTTGAGGCAACATTATCGAAATCTCCTTATGTTTTAATGATGACAAATAAACCTTAGAAACACATAAAATAACAAACGTTTAGCCAAAGTTCCCCCGACTCACATGTCTGCTCCTGGCGCGCTGCCCACGCGTCGACGCGCGAGCAGCGTGCCAGGCTTCTGTGAATGTCGGGATGAACTTTGAAAGCCGGCTTTCCCTTTACCCGACAAATATGGATCTTTCAAGGCAGGTATGAATATGCTATGTGCTTAATTGAGAACACTCGAAACGAGTTTTAGGATTAGAGAGATCCCACTTTTAAATACCCGTTTTTGGAAAAACGCCAACTCATGTTTTCTAAATCTCGCCTCTAACCAAGGCTTTTCTAAACCTAGGGAGCTTATATATTTCACGTAATATCAAGTGAAAGCATTCATATGCTCATAGCCCGTGCTTACGTCTTCTCTAATCACGTAACAGGTTTACTCCCTTATTGGTCAAACTAAGTCAAAGGTCACTTTGCGTAAACGCATCTGTGGAAAACTAGAAGGGGGTTAGATAGTTTACTGGTTTTTAACTTAGTTATCTTTTAAAACTTTCAGTGTAATCAAATATCTAATCTAAAAGACAATATGTAATATGCAAGAATAAAGAAAGAAACGATCAAACCACAACACGATAGTTTATCGTGGTTCGGCTACAAGGACTCTTTTTCCTTGCCCTACTCCACGCCCCGAGTATCCAACTCGAGAGTTTCTTTCACTAGTCAACAAGCTCCTTTCACCGGCGGAGAAAACCTTACACGTCGCTTACACAAGATTACCGACACAAAGCTAGATGTCCAGTTCTTTTACAAGGGTACAACCACTCCCGTCACACTATGTATTTTAAGGCCTAAAAAACTAACCGATCACTACTGAAAGTACACAATGAATAGATGTATAAACCTCACTAGGTTACACAAAACTAAGCTAACAAGACTTGCAACGTTATGTTGAGACTTGTAACTTTTGGTATGAACTTGTGATCTTCTTTGCTACAAAAGATCTCACAAATGAAATGTTAATGAGTTAGATGAATGCAATGAGAATGTATGTGTAAATTATAATGAGAAGTGATGAGAGATTTCTTGCAAGTGGCTTTTGCTATTTATAGCCAACTAAACCAGCAGCCTGGCGGATCCAGTGGAACCAATACAAGGGTTCCGCCCTTGTAACCCCAGGGTTCCGCCAGGTCTGACAGTCAAAGACTTCAAGAAATCTTTCCATATCTAGCAATGTCAAATCAAGTTTCTTCAAGTCAACACACAATAGATAGAGTAAGAAACCTTCTAAAATGTGTAAGAGATTTTATGGAAAGTCAACTACTAGATTTAGAAACCTTTCCATAAATGCTCATGATGTATGCCATGATGTCATGTTACATTTTCTATATTTAGAAATATGAAAATGTTATGTTTAATAAGAAATGTAAATGTAGCAAATAAAGTCTAGCTATGCAAGACTAAAACTAAAATGAGGTTTTACTAAAAACTAAAGTTTACACTTTGTCGTTAACAAAACTTAGCAAAGATCGTAAAATATAAATAACGTTTTTAGGCGATATTTGTATTAACAATCTCCCCCTTTTTGTTGATAACAAAACATAAACTTTATTTTTAAGTAAATCACTAATTCTATTGTTAAGTCTTTAAAATTTTGTATTTAAACTTGTTTTACTCAATTGATGAAAATCATTTTAAGTTTATAAGTTTAAATATATTTTCTCCCCCTTTTTGTCGAAACAAAAAGAAGAGTTGCGAAGCGGAATAATGCAAGTGCTCCCCCTTGGACAATACTCCCCCTAAATGGAGTGCCAAGTTAGGAAACATGGATTTTGAACCTACAACAAAAGAAGTTAGTTGGCGATAATGACACACGATAAATCGGCTAGCCACAACACAATATGAGAATATAAGCAACCATATCACAATCACAACTCATATATGATCAACCAACAATGCAAACAAGGTAGAAAAGATGTCATTCCAAGTAAAATTTGACTTTGTAAAAGTCAAAGACAAGAAATGAAAAATTCCATCCTACTTCTAGAAAAACTAAGTAAAATAAAAAAGGAAAAATAACTAAGAAAATAAAAGTCCTACTTATATAAATGGAAGTCTCCCAACAAATTCTTAAATGGGGCAAAGCCTCCATAATACGCTCTAGGATTCGTTTGGGTGTGAGAGAGCATCCAAATGTTCAAGAGTGTGTTGTAGAGCAAAGCAGGTTTCATCTTGGACTTGGTGGAGCATGTTTTTTATGCTCTCACTTATTTTAGCCGCCCGCTCACAATGTGAGTAACCATGGCGGGGATTGGGTAGGATGGGATCATTTGATGATGGTTATGGTGGTGGAATGTTGGCGGTTTCTTGAGTGGAGGATGGGTTTACAATGGAGGCAAGCAAGGTGGTTTGAAATCCATGGCTTGATAGAGATGATTGTCCACCATGCTTTTGAAGGCATAGAGGTTGTCAAGGCGGTCGTTGATCTCCTCGTAGGAGTTTGGAGGGTTGTTCCATAACGACGCCTCAATTTCCTCATAAGAAGGAAAGAAGGATTCAAAGTGTTGGGATTGGGATTGTGATTGTGGTTGTGACACTTGAGGTTGTGGTGGTTGGTTTTGTTCAAAGTGGGCTTCTCCATAGAGAGGTCCATGAATGTCTTTGTGGATAGGGTGAAATAACAATGGTTTAGGTTGTGGAGGTGGTTGTTCTTGCGGTGATGGTTCTTGTTCAAATGGTACACTGGGCTCAAAGAACGCCCGGGTGTGTTCATGTGCCATTCGTTCGATAGAGCCAAACGAAGGCAAGGGTGGTGGATTTGTTGATCTTGGTGGAAGATCCTCTAGATCCTCTAGAAAAGGATGTGGTGATGTTGGTGGAGTCCCAAATAGCTCCATTGGTTCAATTTTAGGTGATTTGGGTGATGGAGACTTGGATGGTTGAGTTGGAGCCGGTGGTGGACTTGGATCAATGGGCGTCTTTGTTGGTGGTGGAGTGGTGATAACATGGTTGAAATTCGGTGATGGTGTGGTAGTTGCAAGATTTAGGAAGTTTTCGTCTTTTATGGGTGAGGAGATGATAAGTGGTGATTCATCCGAAGATGAGGAGCTAAGATTGATGGTTGTGTTGCAACAAAAGGGTTTTACACTTATGCGTGCGATTCTCCTAATGGGTCGAGATGGAGGAGAGGTTTGTGTTGACTTTGTCATTGTCAAAATGGTGGTTTAGAAAGTTAGTTTTAGAGATTGAGATGTTGATGGTGTGATATGAAAGTGTTCTAAGATGGTCAAATTTATAGAGTTGAAGAAATGTGGAAAGGAGTTTTTGGATTTGATGTTCTACCATACAAAAATTGAAGTTTCTAATGATTTGGAAGAGTTATGAAGGTTGTCAAATCATTGGAAGTCAATCCAATGAAAATGGTGGAGTAAGAAGAACAAGACATGCACTAAATGCTTAGTGGTCTTGTCATAGTGATTTGGATCAGATGTCCCATGGATACCAAGGAACCTTTTGGAGGGTTCCTTGCCTTATGGGGAAGGGTTCCTTGGGTTGGTTATGGTTAAATTTGATTTTTGGCGGGAAATGGGTTTGTATTGGTTTTTATGGCTAAGAATGATCCTAATACACTTAACAACTAAGGAGAAATGAGTTTCAAACCAAAAAGGATGATTTGGATTTATGTGGAAATTGAAATTTGAAAAAGTTAAAAAATTTCTGTAGGTGCTCGGCGGAACCAAACGATAACAAGGGCGGAACCCTGTTTTGGGTTCCGTCTGATCCGTTGGGCCAAACTGGGTTTACCCAGAAAAATCACTGGCAGAACTCTGCATTTGGTTCCGCCAGTTCCGCCAAGTCACAAAACGAGACAGAACAGGTGTACGGGGGTCGAGACGAAATCCAAATTTTCCGAAAACTCTTGGAACATAAAATTTAAGGTATATCTGATTAGGAAATGCAAAAAAATGAATGTAGAAACACTTTTACCAATAGACTTTGACCGATGGCTAGTGAATTTCACTATACTTAGTGAAATTTTCATAAACTTGAAAATTTGATGACATCTCAAATGTCGTCTTCCTGCATCATTGTTAGTACAAATATGTTCCAAACAACATCAATTATCCCTACAAACACATAAATCCATAGAGCAAAGAGTTAAACATTCAAATTGTTCAAATAACACCTAATGCCAAACACTCCCTACACTCGCTCTCATTGGGTATCCATCTTCTTGTTGAGCTTTCCAAGAAACCTCCCAAGACATTTGAACATCCCCTTAGTCTGCTTGTACTCCTCGGACTCATTTGGAATATTTGAAAGTTGTGAAAGGTATTCAAGAGGTGGGAGCCTAGAGTTGGGTAACCCGTCATCTTCACTCATTGATGATGACGATAATGACGTAGGAGGATGAGGGAGTTTCCCTTGGGCTTTGGAGACTCTCTTATCACTAAGTGGTACAAACGTATGTGGGATGAGAGAGTAGTCTAGGCGAAGGCCTCTTGGGGTCAGAGGAATTGGAGCAATGTGTCTAAAGAGACGTGTTAGGAGCATTCCATAGGGCATAGCCGTGGTGCCTTGCACGGGAATGTCGGCCATCCTTTTGGCCATGTAATAGGCCAAGTTAAAGGGTTGCCGGGTGGATAAAGAGTAGAGCATGTAGCAAAGGCAAACATTTATGTGATCCCTATTTCCTATGATGCTAATGACATTGGCTCTATGGACTTCTTCCCATTTTTTGAATTGAGGCTTGAGTTCATCGAGTTCCATACCATAGGGGTCCTTGTTGACCTCGTTTCCGGTACGGGTTCTCCTAGTGTCGGAAGTCCTAACAAAGAGATGCTCACGAAGTACATCCTTGGACACGAGAGGAGTGTCATAAGGATGGATGCGGTCCATGAGAGTGTCAAGAGTTGTGAGTGAATGTTTGTCGGTATAGATACAAGTACCATGGTTTGGAACCCCTAGGATTTGAGCAAATTTATTGAGAGTGAAGGTGTATTGGTTGCTACTAACCATGAAGTTTATAGACATGTAACCATAATCATCCGAAGAAAGAGTAACGGATGCATAGAACTCTAGAATGAACCTAGGACAAATAGGCTCGTCGATTTCTAAGAGACAATCAAAGTTGATGGTGGCAAGTTCCCTATGGAGATTGGTTCCGGTTAGGAAGGATGGGTCAATGGTTCTACCCTCGTGGACATAGCGTTTTTCTAAGGCTTTAAAAATGTTCCTTTGAGTTTCGCTGAGGCCTTTGGTTTTGTGGTGTTTGGGTAGGTAGTGAATGGTCTCCTTATGGTCATAATGAGTTGCGGGAGGCATGATGATCCCTAGAAAACACAAAATTGCACAATTTTAGTCTAAATTAATGACTTCTACAATGAGGATGTTCTAGTGTGTGCATATATGAAAACAATGTGGAGGTGCGGTTATCTTGACTCATTTTGATGCTTAAAACGTTTTATAATGCAAGTTTTTATTATAAACAAAAGATAACCCAAACGCTCCTAATTCAATGTAGCTTCGTTTGAATATACCCGAAAATACATATTAGTTATGTATTCCCTTTAGCATTCAAGAGACATTATGCAAGTGATGTTTTAAACATAACGTTTTTATTTTGTATTTACAATATGAGACGAAAAAATATTTGTCCTATTTGTGAGAAATTTTTGCAAGCATTTGACATGGGGTGTTTTAGTAAACATGCAAATATCTTATAAGGATGCAATTCCTAACTATGGGAAACATGATTAGTTTAGTTTAACAACTAATGTTCTACATGATTTACTTAAGTTAATGCATAACCCAAAGTTTCATTCTTTGTGCAAAAATAGAATTCCTATACGCAGATCAGGAGTATAATTATGTTTGGAATACTTACAATGATGATTAGAGAGCAATGTGTATGAAGGAAGGACCAAATTTTCGTTGGTGTGGATGAGTGGTGAAGTGAATAATAGCAGTTTGGAAGTGGTGATATAAGATAAGGAGTGTTTGGTTTAATATAAAATAAGAAAAAGTACCTGCATGTTGGCGGATACGGCGGAACCAAACAGAGGGTTCCGTCCTTTATGTCGAATGGTTCCACCAGACCAGCAGAAAAAAATTTTTGATTTGTTTTGATTTTTGTGATTTTATTCTAATGTCCGAAACTACAAGGTAGGTTCCATAAGTCCTAAACCAAGTCTAAGAAGGTTAAATGGTTCTCGTTTAAGAGGTTTTGTGAGAATGTCGGCGATGTTGTCTTCGGAAGAAACTTTCTCAATTGAGATGTTCCCTTTTTGAACATTGTCGCGAAGGAAATGATGATGGATCTCAATATGTTTAGTACGAGCATGTTGGACTGGATTTTTACTAAGGTCGATGGCTCCTTTGTTGTCACAAAGAATGGAGATGTCATTAAGTTGAATTCCGTAGTCGACAAGAGCTTGCTTCATCCAAAGAGCTTGTTGACATGCTTTTCCGGCCGACACGTATTCGGATTCAGTTGTTGAAATAGCGAGAGCTGTTTGTTTCTTAGAGAACCATGACGTGAGACAATGTCCAACAAAAGTACAAATACCACTTGTGCTTTTTCTATCAACATAGTCACCGGCATGATCCGAGTTGGCATACACTATGGTGTCTACTCCCCGTTCCTTTGGGATACCACAATCCTAAATGTGTAGTGCCCTTAATGTATCTAAAAATTCTTTTAACGGCTTCAAGGTGAATTGTTTTAGGATCTTCTTGAAAACGAGCACATAGACAAACACTAAACATAATGTCGGGTCTGCTAGCCGTGAGGTAAAGTAGACTCCCAATCATACCTCTATATTTAGTGTTATCTACGGATTCACTTTCCTCATTCTTGGTAAGCTTAGTTTCCGAGGACATCGGTGTTTTAGTTGGTTTAGAATCTTCAAGACCAAATTTCTTAAGCATGTCTTTTATGTATTTAGATTAATTAAAAAAGATGCCATCTTCTAATTGTGTGATTTGAAGTCCTAGGAAAAAGTTGAGTTCTCCCAATACACATACCTTTTATAGACCAAAACCCGACCAAATTGACCAAAAACTAACCCATAAATGGCAAATACTTGTGTTTTTGTGTTTTTGAATGTGCAGGCATGGATTTATAAAAAAAGGACGAAAAATCGCAAGAAAATGACAAAACGAGCACGGGATTTGGAAAAGTGTCTAAAGCCGGAGCCGGGGAAGCTAGTGGTCAAATTTGAGCTCATAATGTCCAAAGTCATCCTCAAAGTTTCAGAAATGGCAAAAGAGACCCTTGGATCATAGTTTGAGAAAGTTACACATTTGGTCCTCCAAGTTTGCAAAATTGTCACTTTTGGTCCTTATGAAGATATATTTGAAGATATGACAACAAAGGTCCCACAACAATCAAGAATATTGATTATGAAGATTGGCAGCTATGGTCCTTATGATTTCAGACTTTACCATTATGGTCCTTGTGATTATCTACACTACATTAACACCAATATTCCTAAAACCCAAAACTGCCAAACAATAATAACCTTAATCCGTAAAACTCACTACACCTATTATCCTACCCTGGCCCAAAAGAACACAAGCCCACTCCCACTCCCTCATATTTAACTTTAACCCACCACCAGTTAAAACAAAACAATAAAAAAGAAATAACGCGCCAGTTACTGTGCTTCTTCCTCCCCCAATTAACCTGCTCACCTCACCTTTTACCAAAGATTCCAAGTACGAGGTATAATCTCTTCTAGAACCTGCCACGTTGTCAGGATGTTGTCATAATCACTCCCTCGTGGCCATTTCAAGCTCTTTCATTGGGTAAGAAAACGTGGCAAAAGGATAAGAGCTACTCCAACGGCTACAACTGAGTGGGATGTCATCATTTTGGATAAGAAGGAGATTTTGTGGCCATGATTGAGATACTAGCAGCTTCCTAAACCCTAGACTCCTCACCTTGAGCTCGGCTATATAAGCCCCCTGTTTTCACCATTTCTAGTGTGTAGTTTTTAGGTTAATGTTATGCTGTCAAAATATTTTCTTAGATTGTAATCTCAGTTTTCATGTAATCTTTAGTGATAATAATAAAAGTTTAGCTTGAATTTCATTACAAACCATTTACTTTATTTGCATTTAGCTTAAATTTCAATAAAAGTTCCTTCCTTTCTGCTCTTTTCAGCTTATATTAGGACTTTATAAACTTTAAAAAAAATGATTTAGTAAGTTTTCTTTTTACTTGTTTCACTTTAAAAAAAAATAAAAATAAAATAAAAAAATCTTTTGAAAAATAAAAAAAAAATAGAGTAGATGGGTACATAAGCTCTTGCAAGCTCTCATTTCCATTCTGTTAAGCTCACAGAAGCTTCTTCATGCTTTGTGTGAGCTTATCTTAGCTTTTATACAAATCTGCACATTAAATATTCAATATCTACATCCAGTCAACAAAGTCAACTGTCCATGATCATTGAAGGAATGGAGTATAATCAGTGAGATTTGGTGTTTCAGAGGTATATGTTAAGCCTATTAAAGATAGGCTTTGTGTGGTTTTGACCCTATGTCAGTTAGGGTATAAAATCTGTAAGTTCTCATTTAATTTTTAGCTTAATATTGACGTATAATATCTAGTGGCTTAGCATTTATTCTTGTAGTTTAATCTGCTAGTCTCTGCTTGTTTGTTTGATTAGTAGCTGTAGTAGTGCTTATGTTATGCTTTGGTATGCTTTAGTGTAGATTTAAAAGCCTACTGCTCATTTTTAGTCAAACTGCTATTCCTTGTTCTTGCTGTTTTTCTTGTGTTAATTGTGCTCAGATAGCTTCATTAGAGTTCACTTAATTTGTTTCAAGCTTAAAATCAGTAGGTGCTAGGATATAAATCATAGTTGTAGTGTAAACTTGCATTTAGAGGGGTGTTTGGATTAGGGTAGAAGAACTGTGTTATTGGTGGTTTCTTGCTTCTCTTTTGGTTTAGGTAGATTGCATTAGGTATAAGTAGGACAGAATTAGCATAAAACACATAGGTTAAATAGATAAAGTCAAAGTTCACTTAAAATTTTATAATCTGCTAGCATAAAGGAATCTTAGAATCTGCAACCTTGCAACTTATTAGAATTGTAGTGTATCTAGGTTTATTTGTTCATAAATTAGCTTAATACTTCATATATAATAAGCTTAGATCAATAGAGTTTCACTTTAATCAAAGTGTTGGATCGTTACACTCTGACCAAACTATTTTATATAGCTTGTTAAAGGTTTAGCAGTCTTGGATAAATCCTAAACTACTAATAATGAAACACTGAGTTACTCTGTTTAAGTATGCGGAATTACTTAACAAAGCTAAGAAGAATAACAAACTTCAACGATTATATTAATCACCTTGAATCTGCTTATTGAATACAGACTCACAAACAACCCTAATATCTCTAATATCGAACTTTAGCTTTTCTCTAAAATCGTATATTAACTAATATCGACCTAGGGATCCTTTTATAGGCACAAGGAAAACCCTAGTCGGTTTACAATACTTGTACGACAAGTAAACTAACTCTAATTTAGAATATTCTAGACTTTACATAAGATTCCTTAAACTAATCTCTAATATCGTCAGTCTTTATCCTTTAGCGGTACTTTGACTTTATCCAATGAGCAGTACTTTGATCATGAGTAGTACTTTGACTTTAACACTTCAGCAGCACTTTGATGTCCAGCAGTATTTTGATTTTTATACCCCAACAATCCTCCCCTAACTTGAATTCTACTTGTTTGATTTCAAGTTTCCATGTGTAAGCTTTATCTTCAAGGAAAGGTTGTCTCTTTGAAAGTCATACTCGTTGTTTTGTTATCATCAGCATGTAGTATCTGCAATCTTCATCAGCAACAATTCTTTGTCTTTACAGCAACTTAATTTCTTCTCAGCTCCTCAGCAACATAAGATACATCAAATCATTTTAAGTTTCATACTATTCTCATCCCTTCCAGGTGTATTAACTCCTGTGAGATTTGAATCATTGAAAATTAATGGATTTTAATGTCTCTTTACCAAAGCCATTAACTCTGGAGTAGCCAATGTTTAGGTTAAGTAAACCATGGTACATTGAAAACCATATGATTTTTAGCAAATCATCAGCTATCAACGGATTTGAGTAGTCTTTACCAATAGCCGTTTGCTTTTGGACTAGCTAGTTCTTTTAGTACAATTACCATGGTGAACTAATTACCATATGAATGGATTTTCCACAGCCTTTACCACAAGCCATTTTCTTGTGGGCTAGTCAACTCTTCACATATCACAGATATGGTGAGTTGAAAACCATACAATTTTTAGTAAATTGTCAANATGGTACATTGAAAACCATATGATTTTTAGCAAATCATCAGCTATCAACGGATTTGAGTAGTCTTTACCAATAGCCGTTTGCTTTTGGACTAGCTAGTTCTTTTAGTACAATTACCATGGTGAACTAATTACCATATGAATGGATTTTCCACAGCCTTTACCACAAGCCATTTTCTTGTGGGCTAGTCAACTCTTCACATATCACAGATATGGTGAGTTGAAAACCATACAATTTTTAGTAAATTGTCAACTAAAAACGGATTTGATTATCACATCAGAGTCGTACGCTCATGACGAGTCAAACTCTTTCTTGTCTGTTAAACATGGTGAGTTGAATACCATTTATTGTGTAGCACAAGTACTAACACCATGTTCATCTCCAAAAATAATTTGTTGCTGTAAACATTTGTGCTTCAAAAAGTATTTTGCACATGACAAAAATTGTTATTTCAAAAAAAACTTTACTGGTTTTAGGCTGTAAGCAGTACTTTGTAAAAGTACTGTTTGATCAGCAGTACTTTGAATAAAGTACTTTTTTATTCAAAAGATGTTAAACAACTAAGATCATACCAGTAATTATTAATCATCATCCTTCAAAATTGTCCAATTGATGAACAAATTTATCACCATTAGAGCAGTTTCATCCTCTTACTCTACTTCCATACCATGATCCAGCATCCTCATCATTAAATCTCTTGTAAGAGGATATCTCCTTTCTGCTAGCATATAGATCATAGTACCATCTTCCAATTCTAAGACATGTACACCAGCATTTGCAAAGAATCTCCAACTTTGAATCTCCCAGACTTCTTGATTCTTCCAAATATCAGTTGTGCTTGTCTCTTCTGTTTCCCACATTGTAGTCAGATCTCCCAGCAACACTATACCAATTCCTTTGAGTGGAATGTGTTCAAAATGAGCTTGAATTTGTTGATGTAGATAGAACAAATCTTCTCTGTCTATTAGGTGCAATACATCTACCAACAAATTAAATGCTCTGAAGCTGTCATCTTCTCTATGGAAAACAAAATAATCTCCTTCTTTTTCAGATTCAATAACCTCCAAATCTGAAATTTTAGCCTTTGTAGCAGTAACTTCTTCTGATTTAGGAAGCTCAAAATCAACAACTCTTAAGTAATTTCTCAGTTCATCAACTGTGTTAGCTCTTAATTCCACTTCAGACATAGACTTCTTTGATGACTGTGATTTAGTTGTTATTCTTTTCCTTTTATTACCAGCTTCCATCATCTGTTTTCCTTCTTTAGTATCATAACCAATAATGCCAGCTACTTGTCTTCGATATTCTTCTCTGACAGCATTATATAAATCCTTCATTTCTTGATACTTTAACTTCTATAAACCTTTCTATCCACGACCTTTCAAATAACTCATATAAAAATTTCTTTCTTGGGCTTTTGTCATTGGTCTTCTTGCTTGAATAACCATCTCTCTTTCTTTTACAAACTCAGCATCAAGTTCTGCTTGTAACTGTTTAGCAGCTTCTTCACCTTTAGCTTCTTGAATAGCTCTTATTTGTGCTAAAGAGAATTCCTTCTTCTTCTTCTTTTTCTCTGGTTCTACCAAGATTCCTTTCCCTTTGTCTTTAGGATCAGTTTCTTCAGTAGGTTGAGGAGAAGGTTGTGCTTGAGTATGTTCAACTTCTTGAATAACAATGCCTCTAGGTCTGGATATACTCATCATAATCTCAGCAATAGTATCATCATCACTATTGGTGGATTTTCTAATCTCTTCTTCCTGAACTGGATTGGATGGACCCACATCTTCTTCAAAATTTAAGGTCCTTGGTGTAATGAGAGACTGCCTCACAGTACCTTCAGCAGTATCTTGATTAGCAGTATCTTGGGCATGACCAACACCAGTATCTTCCAAGTCCAATTCTTCTTTATCACCACTTCTGATTGGAATATCAGCTTCTTGAAGATTTATTTGCTCAGTCTCATCATTCTTTCTTTCAACAATATCTTGATGAGGAATTTGTTCTTCAAGTGGTGTCTGTAACATATTAACAGCATCTTGATCAATAGCGTCAGTACTTTGATCAACAATCTTTTCTTCCACAGCCTTTTCATTCAGAACTGTATTTTCAAAAACAGTATCTTCATTCAAATTCACATCTTCCTTATTCCTCCCCAATGTGAATGAAGATAACTTTCTTAGCCTCCTCCTTTTAGACTTCTGGAGACCTTTTGGGTGTTGTGGAATGAGAGACTTGACTAATTTCTTCAATTTCTTATACTTCTGTTGAAGAGTTTCCATAGGAATAGCTTGAACATCATAAGCTCTCTTCAACCTCTTCAACTCTCTTGTCAACGCATAATTATCCAAAACCTCTTCTGCATCAGGTGTAACCACATTAGCTCCCTCATCTTCTCCAGATGTCTGAGAACCATCTGTGGAAGTATAATCATTGGGAGTTGGTGGTTGAGTTATACCATGATCTGAATCTTCAATAGCAGTATCTTGCAGAGAAACAGTCTTTTCAGTTGAAACATTCTTTTCCCTTGAAACAGTCTTTTGAGAGACTTCTTGAACTGGTGAAGAAACAATGTTGTGGAGAAGCATCTTGAGATGGAGTGGGAGCAGAGTCTGAATGTTCAGATGCATCCTCTAAATCTTCATGAGCAGCATCTCTAACAACTTGTGTTACCTCCAACATGTAAGCAGTAAGAGGTGTATTCCTACCAGAAAATTTAGCACTTTTGGTGGCCATGAAGGTAAAAACCTTATCTCGAAAAGAAACAACTGGCAAGAATTCTTGTGGTTTAGAAACACCCTCAAGCTGTTTATTCAAGAAAACCTGTATGAACCTAGGATACATAAAAAATGGAGAACCATTCTTGATGTGTTTAAGCATACCATCAAGGATCATCCAAGAAAAATTGAATGGCTGATTAGTAGCTAGTCCTACCAAGGCAGAGGCTATTGATTTGGGAAATTCATTCCAAGCAGTACTCTTGTTGCTTAGACAATGAAGTAGGACATGGATCAAATATTTCCAATGAGGACTGAATAAGGGTTTTTCAAAGGTTAGCTTGCTAAGTGAACCCTCATATCCAATATCCCTAAGTGTATCCCAAAGTACCTCTTTAGCAAAACAAGCAGTATCTTCTTCATCATTAAACTGAAGGTCTGTTCTTATAGAATCCTCTGTAATGCGAATATTACGCCCAGCAACCTTAGCTGTAATATACCAAACATCCATCTCCTCCCATCCAGCTTTAGCAGTAGCCCAAAATTCTTGAATCCAAGGTGCAATAACATCAGGATTGACCAAAACAGCATAATTGATTGACGACCCAGTGAGAAAATCAATTATATCATGAAAATCAACATTCAATTCCGTTTTATCCAAGTTGGCTACCATATTGTGACGATTGCAAGTGGAACGAGCCTTTGATGTAGGATTGAGAAAGTAATTGAGAAAACGGCGAAGGTAATGTGTATAAAAAGTGGAGTGTTAGTTACAAAGAAAGAGAAAAGTTCGGTAGGGTTAAGTAAATATGGGTAAGATTTAAAAAATCAAATCCCAATAAATACTCAATCTGTTATTGTTATCCCTTATTTCTTTCCAATAAATTAAATAACTGTTACCACATTTTTTGACCGTTGTATAATAACAGTACTTCCACGTCAGCATAGCAGTACCTTTATATAGCCGTTGAGCAGTACTTTCAGCATCCAGAACCCAATTGCCTATAAAAAGACTCTTCATACACCTTTCTTCATCACAAAAGCATATCAAAAACTTCTAACCTTATCTTCATCTTGCAAAACCATAACTTCACCATGAGCAACTTTCCATTGGTGTATATCTCATCAGATGACTCAAGTGACACAGAAATTGAGTTTAACTTTGAATCTGATTCTGATTCAGACTCAAAACCAGGATGGAGTGATTACTTTCCTCCAATGGCATCAAGCTCAAACCAGAAAAACTCCAAGAGAAAGGCACCAACTGCTGCTCCAGCTACAACACTATCCAAAGAACTGCCAAGAGCCTTGAACCAAGCTTTAGAGACTGCTCTGAAGAACTTGAAGATTCCTGTGGAAGAGAAGCCTGCAAGACTAGAGAAACCTCCAATGCAAGTGCTTTTCCTCCCTTGTCCAAAGATGCAAGCAGTTTTTGATGAAAAGAGGAAGCAAGCTCAGAAGGCAAAACACAACTATCAGGGCAAAGGGAAAAAGCCAATGGAGTAGTGGAATGGAGTAGATAGATGTAGGCTGATGTAGAATGATGTAGACCAGTACTTTATCTCTTCTTATGTAACGACTGTTGTTTTATGAAACAGCAGTACTTTGGTAGCACTTGTAATCTTTTTATGAATAAAAGCATCAGCCTCCCCTTAAATCATAACCAACTATTAATGCCTCCCCTCAAAAATAGCTTAGAGATTTATCATTCCAATACTCACCACTAAATGCTTAAATCTTGTAATATCAAAACCTTTTGTGAGTAAATCTGCCACATTATCATCTGTATGAATCTTGACAACATTAATTAGTCTATGCTCATAGCAATCACGAATAAAATGATGCCTTATCTGAATGTGTTTGGTCTTGGAATGGTAAACTGGATTCTTCACAATACATATTGTACTCGCATTATCAATGTTGATAGGAGTATTCTTGAAATTGAAACCATAGTCCAAGAGTTGATTTTGCATCCATAGAACTTGTCCACAACAACTTGCAGCTGCAACATATTCAGCTTCTGTAGATGAGGTTGCTGCAATTGTTTGTTTCTTACATTGCCAAGAAACTAATCTTCTTCCAAGATATTGACATCCACCAGTGGTTGATCTTCTATCAAAGTTATCTCCAGCATAGTCACTATCTGAAAAAGCTTCCAAATGAAAAGGTGACTCCTTAGGATACCACAATCCTAGTTTAGGTTGAAACTTGAGATAAGCAAAGATCCTTTGAACAGCATTCATGTGTGAAACCTTGGGTGAAACTTGATATCTTGCACATAAGCATACTGCAAACATAATATCAGGTCTTGATGCAGTTAAGTACATGAGACACCCAACCATAGATCTGTAGAGCTTGACTTCCACTGGTTTGCCATCTTCATCTTTACCAAGTGAATTTGAAGATTTAATAGGTGTAGTGAATGGCTTGATAGAATTGAGGTTAAACTTCTTAAGAATGTCAGCATACTTATCTTGACTTATGAAGATACCAGTACTTGACTGTTTAACTTGAAGCCCCAAAAAGAAAGTTAACTCACCCATTGAACTCATTTGAAAATCTTTCTGCATAAGTTCTTCAAATTCTTTCACCATGGACTGTTTTGTAGCTCCAAAGATAATATCATCCACATATACTTGAACAAGCATGATATCCTTTTTGTCTCTTTTTATAAACAAAGTCTTATCAATGGCTCCTCTCCTATAGCCATGTTGTACCAGAAAATTTGAGAGTCTTTCATACCAAGCTCTAGGGGCTTGATGAAGACCATACAATGCTTTGACAACTTTGTAGACTTTGTTGGGATGCTCAGGATCTTCAAAACCAGGGGTTTGTTTAACATAAACCTCTTCTGTAATCTTGCCATAAAGAAAGGCACTCTTTACATCCATTTGATAGACTGGAAATCTCATATAAGAAGAAAAAGCAAGGAACAGTCGGATTGCTTCAATTCTTGCTACAGGAGCAAATACTTCATCATAATCCACTCCTTCTTCCTGTCTATATCCTTGTGCAACCAATCTTGCTTTGTTCTTGATGACATTACCTCTTTCATCTCTTTTGACTCTGAAGACCCATCTTGTACCAATTACCTTCATGCCATCAGGTAAATCACATAAGACCCAAACTTCTTGAAGCTTAAACTTTAGAAGTTCTTCTTGCATAGCTTCAACCCAGCTTACTTTAGTTAAAGCTTGAGCTACATTCTTGGGTTCTTCTTGAGAGATGAAACAAGCAAATAAACAAGTCTGTTGATCCTTATGGTTCATCCTATTATGTTTATAAACAAAGCTAAGCAAAGCATTATGGGGCTTGATGGTATTTTTAGCTTTTAGATCTTGTAAGAATACCAGAAGTAGGAGAACCAATAATCTTATTTGTAGGATGATTCTTATGTACTCTTGAAGTGTGAGTAGTTGGTACAGTAAGATCATCTTCCAAGTTTGTGAAATCAGGACCTTGTTGAGAGAAAATTCCATCATCTTGCAGCTCATCATCTGATTCTTCAAAAGGAGGCATGGATGAACCAGGCCAATCATCAGTATTTGTCCAAGTGTTTGAAGTAACCCCCCCAGAAGTACTTTCAAATGGAGCAGCAATACTTTGATCCAAAGTACTGGGATCCAAAGTGTTGTTGTCCAAAGTACTGTCAGATGAATTTTTAGATTTTCCCTTTGTCTTCTCTGTTTCATAAGCTCGTCTTTGTTCATCCTCATAGGACTTTGCAAGTGTGTCTTCAAAAAGCATCCTATTGAGTTCATCTTGAATGGCTTGATCTTCATCAGAGATTATGGGAGTTGAATCATCAGTACTTTGTGTTTCAACAGTACTTTGTTTCTTGTTAACAGGAATAGACTCTGTATCTTGATCAGTTGTAGAACTTGCATTAACACCATGAACTATGAACTGTGAATTTTCTTCTTCTGAATGAACAACTTGATTCTCCTCCCTAACAGGCACATAGTTCATTGAAGGAGTCAATACATCAAGGTCAAACATCCAATCAGGACCTTTACCCCTTTGGTTTGTCTGATCTTCAAGGAATTCAACATGGAGATAGTCTTGAACCTTCCTTGTAACCTTATTATATACTCGAAAACCTTTACTATTTGTAGAATAACCCAAAAGATATCCTTCATCAGACTTGCCATCAAACTTTCCCAAGTTATCAATGGTATTAAGGATAGTAAGAGGACATCCAAAAGGCTTCATAAAGCTTATACTCGGTTTCCTGCCCATTAGTAATTCATAGGGTGTCTTCATCTGAGGTTTGGTGATAGACACTCTATTCAAAATATAGCAAGCAGCACTTACTACTTCAGCCCAAAACTGAATAGGTAAGAGAGAATCTGCAAGCATTGTTCTTGCTGCTTCTATCAAGGTTCTGTTCTTCCTTTCTGCAACTCCATTCTGCTAAACTCCCTCTTGATTCCTTTGTTGGCACAAAAATCATCCATAAGCTTGTTCTTGAATTCAGTCCCATTATCACATCTAATACCTCTAACCTTGAGTCTTAATTGATTTTCCAGGGATATTATTAAATCATGAATAGCATCAAAAGTTTCATCTTTAAATCCCAAGAAAAAGACCCAACTAAAACGACTGCAATCATCTGTCACAACTAAGCAGTACTTCTTCTTGTTAAGGCTTGAAACAGAAACAGGTCCAAATAAATCCATATGCAACAGCTCCAAAGGTTCTCTAACTGTTCTTTCCCCAAGCTTCTTACATGAAGCTTTATGCTGTTTACCTTTCTTGCAAGCTAAACATGAATGATCAGTCTTGAAAGTTTTGGAAGGTAAACCTCTAACCAAGTTTCCTTTGACCAGCTTGTTGATGTTCTTGAAATTCACATGACCTAGTCTTCTGTGCCATAGATGTGCTTTTTCAAGTGTTGCCTTTGCTATCAAACATGTAGCTTTCTCAGAGGAGATAATATTCTTCATATCAATACTATACACATCATTGTGTCTTGGTGGCCTCAAAATCACCAAGTTTTCATCCTCAAACTTAAACTCAGGGGATAGAATAAGACACTTTGTATCAGTGAACAACACAAGGTACTTCTTGTCACATATCTGAGAAACTGATTAGAGATTGAACTTGAGCTCTTTCACATAACGAACATTTTTAAAATCAATCTTTCCTGTCTTGATGGTTTCTTTTCCAGTAATTCTTCCTCCAGTAGCATCATCCCCAAAAGCAACTTTTCCTCCAATGTATGGCCTAAAATCTGACAGAATTTCCTTTTCTCCTGTCATGCTTCCAGAGCAACCACTATCAACAATTAAATGATCTTTAAGTTCCTCTTCTGGGTTGCCCTGCACAATATTAAGAAAGTTAGTTTCTTTTAGGAACCCAAGCCATTACTGAATTGTGTCCCCCTTGTGGAGTCACATACTTAAAATCTTTAAGTATGTAATTTCCACTGTTTTTGTGAACATGATCAATTACTTTCTTATGTTTCAAAACTTGATCTTTGTTAGAAAAACAACTTTCTTTTTTAGCAATATTTTTCTTTCCACCCACACTTTGTGAAAGTACTGGTTGGTCCCCAACAGTACTTTCCTTCTTGACCCACATTGTTTTAACTTTTTGTGTCAAGGTCTGTGGTTTAGGGACTCTTCTGTAAGGCCTTTTATCAGCAGTACCTTGATT
>LBNU01037010.1:16859-27881 GCA_014162995.1 Artemisia annua | reverse complement strand
AAGCATCCTGAAGATGACTCACTGAGTGACTGTTCACTCAGTGACTTGATTGTGTTAAAGGTAGTTAAACACTTAGGTTATTTTATGTTCAAATCCTAGTTTACGAGAGTTTGGGAATTCAGTGACCCAACAATACTTGTGTTCATGAGATTACTCTCGTAGTTAATGCTGCACTGATATTTGTTGGTACCATTGTATTCTAAACTTCTTGTTCTTTGGTTGACCGGATGTAATGTTCACTGTATTCACAACAGTTAACTTAATCTCACGTCAGCTTCTCTGTCCACTACAAACATCACCATCAAACAGGTATAATAAGACCACTAAATTATCCACCTAAGTATATTCTACTTCTTTATCCAAACAAAAAAATTATAATAAAAATAAATAAATTATAGTCTACTTAAACACAGATATACCTCAAAATATATACTCACACACACAAAATAAATATTTGGTGCTTTCATAACACGGTAGTTTGCAATATCGATATTTCACAAAAGAGGGGACAACTTGGTGGGGAGGTGGTGTGACAACTCGTGGTGATTTTCCTCATTACATTTAGTCTTATGGTAATGTGATACGTGTTCAAATTAGTCAACTTGGTCAATGGTCACGGCGAGTCACATGGAACGAGTTAGTTTGTTATACTAGTTTTTGGCGGGATAGCTAGTTGGTTAAAATCCCAACTCACTTGCCACTTTCGTTATCATGTAGTTTGTAATTCATACTCTCTACTTTTCTCTTTGTAATTCATACAAACATTTGGTTATCAATAAACATTCATTGTGATTCACATTCGAGTTCAATCCTTATCTTCTTGACTTCCTAGCTGTTTTGCGTATCAAACTTCATTTCTTAAGTGATTTCTAGTTTGATCATATCATAATGGCGAAGAATTAGATCCAACGGTCGAGAAACGAAGAGATTAATGAGTTTTGAATGTGTTTCACTCTTTTTGAAAAGACCATACCTCGATAAATCAATTAGAAACCAAAAAACCAAACCGAAAAGAATCCAAAAACCCAAAACCCGAACCTAGATAAAGCCGCAACCGAATGGTTTTTAGAAAACAAAAATGGAAAATTTTCAGTTTTGTTTCGGTTTTAACCTAAAACTGAGACAAACCAAACTAGGGCTGAGCTTTTGGACCGAGAACCCGACCCGAAAACCCGGCCGAAACAGAACCGACTCGACCCGACCAAAGCCGGTTTTGAGTCGGGTTATACTTTTCCCGACCTGTCAGGTTGGTTCGGGTCGGTCCGGTTCGAGCCTAAAACCGACAAACCGACCGCACCGAACCGACCCGCGCCGACCCGAGTAAGTTTCCGTTCGGTTTCAGGTTGTGTTGAGTCGGGACCCGATGCTTACCCCTAAAACTATCAATAATATCAATGAGTAAGGTCGTAAGGGTGAGCATGGTTGTAAGCAGGGGCGGACCCAAGCATAGGGTTTGGGGGGGCGGTGCCCTCCACGACTCGCCGAAAAAGTTCAGATTTTAGTGTAAAAAAATTTTTTTTGGACCTTTTTATTAAAGTGCACCCCTCCAAAAAATCAAATTGCCCCCCACCTTGAAGCCAAAAATGTAAAAACCTTGGCTTTTAGTGTAAAAAAAATAAAAATTATGACCTTTTTATTAAAGTGCATCACAAATTTTATCAAAAAAAATTTTTTGCCCCCCACCTTGGAAAATCCTGGGTCCGCCACTGGTTGTAAGGGTGAGCATGGTTTGGTAAGTTAGCAAACCATGCTAACCTTTACTTATTGATAGTTTGTTTATGTGCATGGTTCAAATTTTCTTTCTGATAAACTCTAAGGGGTAGAATTACAAATATAACACAAGTAAAAAAAAAAAGCTTTGAATATAAAATGAGTTGAAAGACTGAGTGTTTGACCCGGTGACAGAAAGTGGGTGGGTGGTGACCCCCACTTGACGTCAAGTCTCACATGTACCTT
Source organism: Artemisia annua (assembly GCA_014162995.1). Classification (NCBI taxonomy): domain Eukaryota; kingdom Viridiplantae; phylum Streptophyta; class Magnoliopsida; order Asterales; family Asteraceae; genus Artemisia; species Artemisia annua. The sequence continues at coordinate 25,925 of LBNU01037010.1, read as the reverse complement.
GCTCCTCCTCCACCTACGCCTTTTCCGGTGGTGCATTCCCCCCAAACTATACTTCACTTTTCCGTTAAATTCTCACTTTTCCCAACTTTTCATACTTTTAAGCCTTTTTTTTCCATGAAAAATAAGCTACATTATCATATGAAATAAAACTAGTTCTTTGGTTATTTACAAAAAAATATTAAGTTTTATTTAGATAGTGGTACTTTTTGATCATACCCTTGTCAAATCTTTACTTGAGTTAATTGTTTTTATAAATCTTTGGTCTAACCAAAGGGTGTTTTTCATTACTTACAGTTCACTTCATTTTTGTTACAATACTTGGTTTTAATGTTAAAAAACAACTTCTAAATCACACCCTTGTCAAATCTTTACTTTAGTTTATTGTTTTTTCATTAGACTCATCAAGAATCTGACTTCTGTTCATTTTTTTTTGTTACAATTCTTGTTTTTATGTTAAAAATGCTACTTCTTGATCATACCCATATCAAAAAATTTTAACTTGTTTAACAAAAAATTTAGTCTTTATTTTTGTATAGAAAATTGGGTTATTTTCCATTTAACGCATTGAGAATTTGAGATGAATCTTCATATCATTTTGGTATTGAGAAAATGATGAATTGTCATTTTCAAGCACTGTAACAGGATTTCACATAGTTGTGTGTCGCCTTACTTCTTGATCAAACTCACCTCAATCCTATATGAATTGAAGTGTTTTTTTAAAAAAAAGGTTACTTTTTCTTAACTACATAAAAAGTTTGAAGTTATTATTACATATTGTTTTTTAGCTAAAAATGGTGAATTTCCATATACAAGCTCTAAAGATTGGTTTATGGGTAGTTTGGCTATGTGGGTTGGTCTTAATTACAATCTCATTCTACGCCACAACTCAAATAATGCCGAACTCCACCATTAACGAGCAAATCAGGACTCTTACTAGCTCAGTAGGGCCCACTGTAACAATATTTGCATCTGTTACGCCTTTTAGTGGTTCAGTTGGGAGTAAACAGTCTTTAGCTATTAGATCATGGCTTGGTTTATCGCAAGACATCAGGGTTGTTCTTTTTAGCCAAGACCCTTCAGTTTTTTCGTTTGCAGCTTCGTTTGGCCCTGGCTCTCATGTTTCTGTTGAACCAGATATTGATTTCACGTAAGTTCCTGATTATTCACTTCAAGTTTTCATCTTTCCTTTAGGGGGTGTTTGGACATGTGTTTAACGATTTGAAATCGTAATATTTACTTTTGAGCATATAGGTAAAAGTGATTATTAGTACGATTATCTGCGCATCCCTAGCTTTATTCATAGCGTTAGCTACAAGAAAAAAACAATGTACTATTTAATTTGTATTGATATATGAAACATATTCGTTTAAATATGTTGTGCAACATACTATTTGTTGCATTAGATTCACAATGCACATCCAAACACTCCCTTAATCTTGTGCTACATATATAACAAGTGTTAAATGTAGGATTCCTTGATATATGGGCACGAGTGTAGTAAAAGTTTACATTGTTTTTATATGTTTAGATTTTTAGGTACTCCATTCTTTCATTCAATGGTTGCAAGAGCGCAAGCATCAAATTCCGATATATCTGTCCTAATGGATTCGGAGACTATTCTTTTACCGGACTTTTTTTCAACATTAAGTTATGTTCATAAACTTGACCATGATTGGCTCCTCATTGCTTCATCAAGAAACGTCTCGGATTTCCCATTTCATTTGGATGTAGATGGAAAAACGTGGCTAGGGGACAATGGTGAAAGGATTAAAATGAAAAAGGTAGGAAAATAATGGAATACATATTTTAAGTGAACGAATAACTTATTGTTAATATTTGGGTATGCATCTGGAAGTGATTATTTGATTTTTCTGGTTTCAGGCCTTTGTTTTGCAAAGACCTATAAAGCATCACATATTCACTTTTAGTACTCACATCCAAACACCCCCTTAACCTCTATTCTCTTCCATCAGTTGCAGGACTTTCTTTCTCATGAACGGAGGGACTGCTGCGATGACAAAAAGATAATTATGGCATGGAATAACGGAGATCTTCCTTTGCACAACGGAGTTCTTCCCCCATTTTTGTATGGGAAAGGTTTTCACACCCTTTGGGTAGTTAACGAGGCTTTGTCCTCTGATTTTAGGTTTGTATTTGATGCAAGTTGGACCATTTCAAGTTTCTTTATTAGTAGTCCTGATGATGACGATACAATGGAAGCAAGAAATTGGGAAAATGTCGGAAATTCCCATTTGAAAGCTTTTTATGGATCATTATCTATCCGTGAAGCCAGTTACTCAAATGTTATCAAACTTTTTAAATGTAACGGACACTATCATTTTGGAAGTACTACTGAAAACATGGTTTATCCATTAGGATCCCATATAGGTTTAAGCTTTACTTCATTAAGGATATTTAGATCAAGTAAACATAAGAAACTTTTAAGCTGTTTTGATAATATAAGGTCGCTAGAGGGAAATGTAAACTGCTCAAAAGACAAGCAATTGACATCATTAGAGCCATTATCCCTTCCGTTCTCTCTAGAGGTTCTATTATCTACACGGTCGGACCAGAATAAGACAATCGTGCTGGCAGTTGCAGGATATAGTTATAAAGATATGTTAATGAGTTGGGTATGTAGGCTACACCTCCTTCATGTTTCAAACTTTGTGGTGTGCGCCCTTGATGATGAAATATATGACTTCTGTGTCTTGCAGGTGAGAAATTTTATGATTGTTGACTTAAAGTTTGGATCTTATACATCTTTTATCTTTAAGGTTATATATTATGTAACATGTGTTCTTTTTGTAGGGATTACCTGTTTTTAGAGATAGATTAGCTCCAAGCAACATCAGCTACAATGACTGCCACTTTGGAACAGAATGCTTTCAAAGGGTAACAAAAGTTAAATCGAGGATAGTTTTGCAAATTCTGAAGCTGGGCTATAACTTACTAATGAGCGATGTTGATGTTTATTGGTTTAAAAATCCTTTGCAATTACTTACCACTTTCGGTACTGCTGTTTTCGTGGCTCAGTCAGATGAGTACAAAATCACAGGTTTGTTTTTCAAGCATGAACGTGAAGTTATCTTCTCAAGTTCTCATTGTCTATAACATTTGATTATACCTTGAAACTTGAGATCAAATAGTGTACATTTCTATGGTTTTTATATCCATGGATATTGTTACAGATTGGTTAGCTAATGAAGTCTATGTATAATCTGTTGGTTAGTCAAAAAATTTAATTCAAAGGCGCCGTTTTTTTCACGACTTTTGCATTTTTTACGAAGGGTTTAGAAAAACCCTCTTAATAATTATTTTTTAAACATTTGAAAATTGTATTATTTCAATAGATAATCATGTTTTTTTCAAAAGTGATTTAGTAGAAAAAAAATAATAATAAAAAAATAAAATAAACACTCTTTGGCGACTTTCAAAATATTTAGCCATTTCTTTTAAGCTAATATTTTTTTTTATACTTAAGTTGTTAATTACTCTAGTCTTGTGTTTAGGTCCAATAAATATGCCTCGGCGTCTAAACTCTGGATTTTACTATGCTCGCTCTGATAATTCAACAATTGCTGCTTTAGAGAAGGTAGTGAAGCATGCATCTACATCTAATCTTTCAGAACAACCAAGTTTTTATGATACATTGTGTGGGTTTAACGGGTCATATCGTGTGGGTGACGACATGTGTCTAGAACCCGAAACAAATCTTACTGTCCGTTTCTTGGATAGAAACCTCTTCCCAAATGGAGCCTACCGGGACCTATGGGATTCAAGTAACATTTCGTCAACGTGCATGGATATGGGTTGTTTTGTGCTTCATAATAATTGGATCAGTGGAAGACAAAAGAAACTTGAACGCCAAGTGTCCTCGGGCCTTTGGGAGTATGATATGAGTACAAGGACGTGTTTGATGAGCTGGCAAAAATCGAAATCCTTAAGTTATTTTTAAAGAGTTATGGTTCATTGTTGACAAATTGATATCTACAAAGAGACGTTACCTGCCATTATGCCAAACAACAAGTAGGTACTAAAACTTTGGTTTTATCTAATCAGCTGGCCATAGAAAAAGCAAAAACAAGAAAAAACCAAAATAAAGTCCGGGTTTTTAGTGGTTTATATTGATTGCATATCGTATCAGCATACTTTAGTTTCTTGAAATGTTAAACGGGTGTTTGGATTCACTCTTTGGAGTCCGTTCATTGGATAACAAAGAATTTAGAAACCCTAAAGTGGTTAAAGATGCTCCCTTATCAATCGGGAGTAGCTTAAATTCGAAGGAATTTTATGTTAGGATTGTTCATGCTGGCGGGAAAGAAGATCTATATCGAAATCCCATTGTGGTTTCTCAATTAATAAAGAGATACCCAGGGATGTGCTTTGCTTGGCCCGAGGTTTTCAAGAATCCATATGAAGCTGTTTTATCAGCAACGGATATGCTCTTGCCTGGACAAAAGTACTTATTACTTCCTGTCACCACGTTAAAGAAGTTGAAGAAAAGACACTCTGCCAGAAAGAACAAATCAACAGGAAAACAGGTTACAGATGAGTCTGATGATTCCGTTTGTTCAGCAAATGATTATTATGTTTCGAAAGAGAAATGGTCCAGATCCTTAGTCAAGAAACATATACAGTCAAACAGACAAGGTATACCACCATTAGTCTTGAAGTCAAAGTCCAAGTCAGGTCGGGGATCTGATTGGGAGCCTAGTCTGACATCCATCCAAGAACTCTCTCCATGAACGCCCGAATTGAAACTGCGTGAAACTGGTATGTAGTTCTATGAATATGAACTGCAAAATGTTGTTGCTTTTGCATTGTACCTGTTACCTATCATATAGTTTTATAACATTCCACATTATTGGAATATGTTATTTGTTTGTGTTAAAGGTCAAGATCTGGAGCAACCGATAAAGGCTGCTCCTTTTACTAGGACTTCACTTACTTGAGACGCAGAAACAGACTATTTGTATAATGGGAAAAAAAAAAGTTTGTGCATGCATTTTGCTAATAAGTAAAACCCAATAAACATTGCTCATTTTTTACCAAAATCTTATATCGTTATGGTACATGCAACAAATATATATTCCCTCCAATGATAGGCAGTTTTTTATCGCCTAAATGATGCCAAACTACAGAAACGATGATTTCCAATTTAGATAATCATAGATTATATATATAGAATTAAAAAGACAAGTTATTTGTGTTCAATAAAACCTCCGAGTGGTTCAAGTTTGAATCATTTCGATGTACACTCAAAAAATATGTGGCAATAACTTGGTAAAGAGCCATGTGTAGACCACAGCTAAGAAGCCCCCAACTGGAATAGTCACTGCCCATGAAGTAACAATTTCCCTCACAGTTTCTGCTCTCACGCTATTTAGTCCCCTAGCAAACCCGACTCCCATTACCGCACCCACTAGCGTATGAGTAGCCGATATAGGTAGTCCAAGTTTTGATGCAAAGAGAACAACAGAAGCAGCAGCAAATTCAGCTGCAAATCCTCTTGTAGGAGTTAACTCTGTAATCTTTTTACCGATTGTAGCTATCACTCTATACCCCCACATCATTAGCCCTGCAACAATCCCGAACCCACCCCAAGCAAGAACATCCAATGGAATGACAAGTTCGCCCCCGGTGGCCCCACCTTGTAATATAGAAAGAGCCGCAGCTAATGGGCCTATTGCATTTGAAACGTCATTTCCACCATGTGCGAAGGACATGAAGCAAGCGGATAGAATCTGCATGTCGCCAAACACACCGTAAACTATTTCCAGTTGGGTGCCTGTAGGACCGGCGATATCGGATAGGAACCCGATGCTTTTAGGGGCTGACTCTTCGTGTGGCTCTTGTTCAGTTGACTTTGACTTGTCTAGGAGGTGACCTAGCTGTTTACGGATGACCTTGTTGACAATGAACGCGCCTAATGTCCCACATCCTAAAGCTTGGGCTAGTGCTATTGGGAGTGTGTTACTAAGAGGAAAAGCTGCATAAGTAATTGCTGTGACACCCACGAAAACAGCAATCGGTGCGGCTGCAGCCGCTGCTTGTCCCGGGTTTGGAGCACTGTAAACAAACTAAATATAGTATAAACGGGTTAGAAATACATAACGGCATTCGTAAGATTGAGGCTGTAGTGACTACAGCCAAGTGACAGAATATACAGTCTAGTAGATTGTACGTACCCTACGGATGCATTTGTACACGAGGAAGGAAACTGCAGCACCCAAAACCGGTGATATAACCCAAGAGGATGTTACCCTCGCTAATGAACTCCAGAAAACTGCACCTGGTCCTCCATACACAAGACCGAACCCAACCATCGATCCTACAATACAGTGTGTGGTTGAGACCGGCCAACCATAAAAGGATGCAACCTGATCAAGACCCAAAAAGTCAACATTTTTCCTATATAAAAAATCAAATTCAGCTCCCTAGTTTGGTTTAAGGATCTTTTTGTTTCTAGGAATAAAGGGTTCCTTAGGTTAGCGCCAGATCCTAAGATTTCTTACAGGGGTATGCAGCTATGCACTATCATAACATTTATTTATTTATACTGCAATGAAAATTTGAGTCCACCCATGATCCTATATTCAAGATCATATACAATATTTGTTTGACTTTGACCATATAGTCAAAGGGACTCACAGCGACCGTATCAATGTTTGACCTTAAAAGATAGTAGTATCAACTAGCAAGTAGCAAAAAGTCTCGATATTTACCTGTAACCATGTACCAGCAGCTGCTAAAGACGATAACAAACCCACAAAAAGCAAAGTATCCTTCCCTTGAAAAACATTAGCAACGAGAATCCCTTTCTGCATTGTATTTGTCACATGCCTGCCCATCAACAACGCCCCTGAAAATTCCAACACTGCGGCTGTCAGCACCGCCTGCCTAAGTGTCAAAGCCCCAGACCCCACAGACGTCCCCATAGCATTCGCCACATCATTAGCACCAATGTTCCAAGCCATATAAAACCCGAACAAAAGCGTTGCATATGATAGCAACTTGATCTTCAAGCCCATCCCTTGAGCTAAAGACTTCATGAAAATCGGCAAACTCAAAGCTGCAACTGCTATGCAAATCGATATAGCAGAAGCTGTTTTATTAGATATGTGAAAAGCCTGAGCCATACCAGGCAATTCACTATCTTCAACATTTTCTTGATGCTCACTTGACGACTCAGATAAAGACGCATAGAGGCGTGTGGACTTATGATAGTTTTTCGTGCTCAAAAGCGAAAAAGATGACTTGGTTATGTTCAAAACCAAATCCTTTTTAGTCCCTTGATCCAAAGCAACATGATTTCTTTGTTTTGGTAAATAAAGATTTGAATTAAGAAACAAGAAATTTGAATGTGTGATATGGTTTCTAGTGGAAGAAAAACAGTAAGAGGATGTTGTCATGGTATGTGTATATCTGTGCTTGTTTAAGGATGTTTTCTAAAGAGAATATGCTGAATGTTAAAGAATGATACTAGTTGTAATTTAGCCGATAGTGGCGAAAGGTGGTGGTATAAGGTGGAGTAGTGGTGGTTGAAGGTGATTGTACATTTGGTGATATTATTTCAAATCCACATTGTGGTTGTTGTTAAGTGAATGTGGATTTATGTTTAGATTTCTTGATTTGGATCCTTTTGGAATGAGTGGTGGTTATGTAGCTTGAAGCATGCACCACCCAAACAACACAGTTCCCTTTTTTTTATTCGTATTTATACCCACATGGATTTCTACTTCATGGGGTCTGCAACTGTATACCAATTGGTTTGACTCTTCAAAAAGATAAAATTCTTAATGAAGGAAAAAACATTTTACTTTAATATTGATGCATGTATTATGAGACCATGTTTCTTGAGTGTATCTATTTTTCTTTGGGCTAATAACAAGTACATACTATTGAAAACTATCAAAAGAAGGTAATTTGATCATGCTTAAAAAAATGTTCTGGCAAAGGAATGTAGAAAAAGTGATCGTCGTCCGTAACAATGGGATATTTTGCAGCGAGATGCTGAAAAACGAGATCAAAATCCTTTTTACCATTTTACATTCAGTTAATGGTCCGGTAAATATCCTATAACACATCCTGATTTTCGGCTTCATGCATAGTAACATGTATACGCCTCCAAACTTTGTCTTCAAATTTGAAGTAAAAGGCCCTGTACGAATAGGGGTAGCAATCGAGTCGTGTTTGGTTGACTTATTTAAGTTCGCGGGTTGGTATAACCTCTTACTAAACACGGCCCATTTAATAATTGTGTCAAGAAATTCAGCTCTAATACAGACATGCATAACACGTGTAATGTGTTTATGACCAGTTTAACTTGTATAAATAAATAAGTCAAGTGGTGGAGAATGTTGATAATTTGTCGATTCAACAAGTTTAAATAAAATTAATAATGTAGTAACAATAAAAATGATAAAAATAACACATGAACAATTAATGATATAGCCACTGGGCTAGATGTTGGCTTAGTAACAGTAACAGTAACAGTAACAGTAATAATAATAATGCCACCATGGACGGAGCCAGAAATAAATATGAACGGGTGCACAAATTTTTTTGAACCGTAATATAATAATGTTAATAGTAGTAGTAGTAATAGTAATAGTAAAAGTAATAAATTATTATTATTATTATTATTATTATTATTATTATTATTATTATTATTATTATTATTATTATTATTATTATTATTATTATTGTTGTTGTTGCTGTTGTTGTTATTGAAATATAGGTGTACGATGAGTCGTTAGGGAAAGAGACAAGGATCATTGATCCTGAACTTAAACTCTAAATCCTAATGCCACCAGGGACGGAGCCAGAAAGAAATATGACCGGGTATACAATTTTTTTGAACCGTAATATAATACTGTTAAAAGTGGATTAAAACGAAGATTTCATTAAAACGATAAATAAATGAACATATTACATTCTAATTAGTGATTCTACGATCTCCCATAGCAAAAAAAAAAAAAAAAAAAAAAAAAAAAAAAAAAAAAAAAAAAAAAAAAAAAAAAAAAAAAAAAAAAAAAAAAAAAAAAAAAAAAAAAAAAAAAA
>LBNU01037001.1:8129-20725 GCA_014162995.1 Artemisia annua | reverse complement strand
ATATATATATATATATATATATATATATATATATATATATGTATATATATATATATATATATGTATATATATATATATATATATATATATATGTATGTAGGGGAGAGTTAAAATAAAAAGAGTATTTGTGGTAAAAAGAATAAGAAGAATTTTGGACCATTAGATTTAAAATCAATGGATGAGATGAAACTATACACTTAATTAAAGCTGGAAGGGCAAAAACGTCTTTTAGTAAAAATACATAAACACGCTATTGTACCATTCGGTCTCATTAAACCAGATCAATCTTTACTTTCTCTCTCTTCCAAACTTTCTCTCTCAAAAAGTGTCGATCTCATTAAACTTCTGATCATCTTCTTCATAAAATTCCGATCATCTTCTTAATCAAATCCGATCATCGTCTCCATAAAATCATCTACAAAATGGGGTTAAAAAGCAAAGGTAATTAAACTATCTCTGATTTTGTTCATTTTATGCTTAATAGCCCGATTTTAATGCATTTTTTTTAAATTACCAGCAAAAAAACGGAAATTAAGGACGGGAAGGAGAGTATCAATTACTATATCACTTTCGGATAATGAAGAATCAAATACTAATAAACGGAAGAAGGTTTTCCACGATCCTACAGCAAAAACTTCAAAATCGAAAGGTATTGATGTATTTAAGTGCATTTTTATATAAGTTATTTGTTCATTAAAATAAAGGTTTAGAACAGTTTTGATTGATTTGTGCATTAAAATTAGGTTTAGAAGGGGCTTTTCGTGTTTTGTGCAGAAAAATAAGGTTTAGAATGCGTTTTGATTGATTTGTGCATTAAAATTAGGTTTAGAAGGGGCTTTTCGTGTTTTGTGCAGAAAAATTAGGTTTAGAATGCGTTTTGATTGATTTGTAAGTTAAAACCTTCTTTTTAGGGTTTCATATTATTTATGTAATGTGTATATGTTATGGATTTAGTTAATCAGTTACTTATATTAATTCGGTTTCGGACTATTGCGCCTTTTTTTATAAAAGTAACTCGTGTGTGATGGTGAACTTGTACCTCTGAATTCGCTAACAATGCGTCATCTCTAGTTCGGCTAACTGTTTGGGACAAACTAGGTGTAGTGCGTTTAAGAGGAACTTTATGTATATAGTGGTAACCGGAGAGTGAGAATAAGTGGCTTCCAATTGATTTTAGTCAAAGTTTACATTCGTTTAGCTACAATACGTGAGCAATGTGAATTGTGTCTTTTTGATTTATTTGAATGCAGTTTTTAAGTGCAAAAGGTTAATAACCAGTAATCCGAACACAGACCCACAATGGCTGCCTTTTTTGTGTGTGGGTGGGTGGGGGTTGGGGGGATACATGACTCACTTAGCGGTTGTGGATATAGGGGTGCCAAGATGCCCCCACCCATTACCAACTGAGCTATTCTTGCACTAGTTATTTGCGTCTTATGGGGTGTTTTGGAATTCGGTTTGCGTTTCAAAATAAATTATGAGCTTGTGAAACTGCTTTTTGTCTATAAGAAAACGCAGATAATGGTTTTCTTCAAATAACTTGCCAAACACAGTTTCTGACTATTTGCGTTTTGCAAATGCTATAATCAGACTCCAAAACACAATCCCAAACACTGTTAATAAGTTAATAACCATTGATTCTGCTAGCTCAACTATAGAATTGGATATGCATATGTGCATTGATTAGCTCAAAATTCATTTAGTTTTTTATATTTGGTGTTCTCATGATTATCTGAATGCTTTTTGATATATCGATATATTTAAGGATGTGTTTTCACGTTTTATTGTAGCGGAAGTGTTATAATCATATATTTCTGATGGGATGGAGAGGAGTTTTATTTTCTCTATTTTCTACACTCACTCTAGCAGAGAAAATTTTGGTTTAGAAGGGGCTTTTCATGTTTTGTGCAGAAAAATAAGGTTTAGAATGCGTTTTGATTGATTTGTGCATTAAAATTAGGTTTAGAAGGGGCTTTGCCTATTTTGTGCACTTTAAACGTTGTGTTAACACTTTTTGCTCAGCGTTGCTTGTTTAGATGAATTGTAATTATGTGCATGGAATTGATTGTGAGCTTGAAAAAGGAATTCAACAACATCCCGGAAATAAAGAAATTGAGTGTATAAGGTTGCTTTGGAAAGAAAAGTTCACTAAAAAAGCAAGTAAAGAAATAGAAGGGGGCAAAGAAACAGAACAAGAGCGAGTTTGTGGAACAGTTGATAGTGGTATGGAATTTGTAGTGAGTGAGACATGTAAACAAACGGAAGGAGATAAAGAAACAAAAGAAGACAAAGAAATGGAAGTAGATCTAGCTTGTGAAGAAGCAATTGATAGTGTAGTGCGTGAGACATGTCAACAAGCAGAAGGGGAAAGAGAAACAGAAGGAGAAAAAGAAATGGAAGTAGATCGAGCTTGTGAAGGATTTCCAATTGATAGTGGTACAAAAATTGTAGTGCGTGAGACATATAAAGAAACAGAAGCGGACAAAGAAATGGAAGTTTTTTTTCAAAAATCCGATGCTCAAAAGAATATTGATGACCAACATGGAGCTTCAGGATTAAAAGATAAGGTCTTGCAGAAAAACGGCGAATCCAGGGTCTTGCAGAAAAGTAGCGAATCTAGAGACTGGGAAAAACATTCAAAAATCTCAGCATTAACGCCCATTACGCTCTCTTCTTTTGATGAACAATTAGATCCAGCCAAAGATGCATGTACTGAAAAAGAATCTTCATCAGAGATAGTTCCGTATGATGGTCCATGTTTTGACAAGGTTCTGATGCCTACTCCTCAAGGTATGTCTACAATCTTTAAGTAGAACACCAAATTGCCTCCTAAAACATTACGTTTAGAAAAAGAGTGGTCTGATAAATACTTCAGTATTATCTGATGTCGGATGACATTGGATAGTTTTGTATAGTTTAGTATTAGTTGTCAGTTTTGTATCTAGATTGGGTGATGTCCAATTCTTGTTTTCTATTCTTATGATTGTAATCTTTTTGGAAATTAATATAATTCATTCACCTTTTCTGGAAAAAGAACCTTTGACAAAAGAACCTTGGTAAGGATTTTTGATTTTACAATGTTTTGTGCATTAAAAATTGTTTGAAATTAGACTGTTTTGTGCATTAAAAATGGTTTGATATTACACTGTTTTGTGCATTAAATTTTCAGAACCAATTCTCGAAGAACCTTTGACGTTTAGAAGAATTAGTAAGAAGCTCAGGTTACCTAGAAAGATGGAGAAGGAGAAGGAACCAGTTAAAGATGCATCGAGTTTTGATTGTCCAAGTTTTGATTTGGGTCTCACGCCTACTCCTCCAGATGTAAATATTGATGCAGTTGTAGAACCCATGGTGGAAATAACAAATGAGCAAAATGAGAAGTTGACGTTAATGGCAGAAAAAGCAAATGAGCAAGAAACAACCAACACAACAAGTCCAGTTGCTGTTTTGCCGGTATCTTTTGTCAAGCCAAATGCTATAGAAAGAAAAAGAAAGGATGTTGACAAGGGAAAAATGCCAAAGAAAACTAGTGAAATAGAGCCAGTGAGAAATAAACGACTAGTAAAACTGACCACAACTATGAAATCTCCTTTTAAAGATAGGTTTGTGAAATTGGGAGTCAAGTGTTCACAAGATGAAGAACTATTGTTTGATTGCATCTTTTCTTCGACAAAAGAACCTTGGTAAGGATTTTTGATTTTACACTGTTTTGTGCATTAAAAATTGTTTGAAATTAGACTGTTTTTTTGCATTCAAATGGTTTTGAATAACAATGTTTTGTGCATTATAAATGGTTTGATATACGTTTATTGCTTTATTGATTCAATTTGTTATTTTTCATACTGATAAAATGTTGCAATAAAAACTAATATTATTTTATTTCCATGATACAGCGATTTTGTATTTTCGACAGAAAATGGATTTGCACTAATCAGAGGCATAATTGAAAGCTTGTATCCAGGGATCACTCTTCATGTTGAGGTTATAAATGTATGGTCACAAATTTGCAACTTTGATGAAAGGTTGAGAAATCCAATTTCGATGCGTAGGCTATTCTGTCATACAGGAATGATGGTAAGTTCAATATTAAATTATTCATGTTTTTTACCACTTAAACTGATAAAAAAGCATTGTTCTGTGCACTATAAAATGGCTTAAGTGAATTATTTTCTAGTAAGTTAGTAAAGGTGTGATGCGGTTGGATAAATTGTGAGTTGAGATAATTAACATTAGTTTGTACACTAAAAAAATATTCTAAGGGTGCATTAATTTTGTAGGAAGATATTAACAGTGCGAAATGGTTGGATAATCCATGAGTTCTAAGTGTGAAATAACACACTTTTTTGTGCATCAGAATTTCTAAAACGTGCCTTTGTTTTCATAAGAAGTTAGTATTACACATATACTTAGACAATCAACACGCATTTGTATGAAATATGACAGTTATGTGCATCAGAATCGCTAAATGTGCCTTTATTTTCATTAGAAGTTAGTATAATGCATATCTTCAGACAATCAACATGACTTTGTATGAAATATTACTGTTTTGTGCATAAAAATATCTAACGTTGCTTTATTGATTCACTTTTGTAATTTTCAGAATGAAAAATATTTGAACGAAAAAATGTCGTTGGAAATGCTGCTAGCATTTAATGATAACATGGAGAATGTTTTGAAGAGTGCAAATGTGGAAAACATATCTGACATTGATCTGGTACAAAAATCATTGAACTTTTTATGTATGTTTTTAAATCATATATGTTTCTGTTGTAACCAAACATATAATTAAACAGGTATTCTTCCCTGTTCTCTTGGAAAAATCTCACTATTATCTCGTTGTCTTCAATTTGAAAACTCCAAAGATCGAAATAATAGACAACAGTAAAAATGGAAGTGAAGCTGATATGAAAGAAAGATATGGACTAAGCTTAAAGAAGCTGGTATGAATTAGAACGACATATTTAGACACAATATGTAGATCACTGTGTGCATTAAGATTTCTATTGAAGTTCAATTATGCTCTTTTGCAGAGAAAATATTTCCTCTTGTACTTGGGCGTTAAAGATCATCCAAGATTGGAGTTGTTGAAAAAGGTAGCTTGTAACAGATTATTAATGAGTTGGAGAACGGAAGAAAACTGTATTGATTGTGGGGTCTTTATGATGCGCCATATGGAGACATATATGGGATATACTTCGGCTAAGAATTGGAAATGTGGATTAAAGGATGAGGGTCCAGAACAACAGAATCAGATTTATGAATTGAGGAAGAAGTATCTTTCGAAAATACTCAGATCAGATATAAACATTAAAAGAAGTCTTGTGTTGGATGAATTGGAGGAATATCGCAGACTCCCAAGTGATGCTAAAGAGAATCTCAAGAACAACAGGTTTTTCCGCATCCAAGACCGTCTTAAGAACTTTTCTTAGTTTTATTTGGCTTTGTTAAGAATGATGTCTATGCAATGTTTATAGTTTAGTTGAACTGAATTGAATAATGATGTGTATGGAGTGGGATCCCTTATGGTATTAAATACAATTTTAAATATCTTTGATGAGTTTTTTACTATTTTTTTGTTTGTTATTTTTTATTTTTATAGTAAGCAGATTTTATTTTTTGGAGCATTTAAAATAAAGCTGTTTTTTATTGTTTTGTGCATTAAAATAAAAATGGTATTCGCCCTTTTACAGACTACCTTCCTTAACAAGTAAATTTTTTGATTGTTTTGTGCATTAAAAAAAATGGTTTGTACATAAGAATAGGCTAAATGTGCATTACATATATATTTTATTGTTTGGAGCATTTATGTTTTGTGCATGAAAATAAAGATAAATGCGCATCAGCTTTCATATGATGTTAAAATTGTTTTGTTTGACTTATGTTCAGGGACATCATTCAAAAATATATGGATTTTCAGAAGAAAAGCAAATGCACAGACTTGGTGAAATATTCAAAGTTAAAGGAAAGAAGGGCGAAGGAGCAGGAATCAACTAGCACTACTTTAAGCTTGGTTAAAAATGCACCGAGTTTTGATGCTCCGAGTTTTGACCTGGGTCTCACGCCTACTCCTCCAGATGCAGATATTAAATATCAAGGCATGTCTACTACGAATCAAATCAGTTTTTAATCAAGTATGAACACCAAACAAATTTGTTTTGATTATCTTTATTCTTTGTTTGGTTCCTGTCTTGATTAGCTGAAGTTGTAGCACCCATGGTGGCAAATGAGAATCTGAAGTTATTGGCAGAAAAAACAAATGAGCAAGAACCGACTACCACAAAAAGTCCATTTGCTGCTCCACCATTATCTTTTGCTATGCCAAGCACATCAATAATCACCCCTACTATAGAAAGTAAACGAATAGTAAAACCGTCCGAAACTGTGAAATCTCCATTTCTGGATAGATTTGTGAAATTGGGAGACAAGTGTTCACAATACGATGAGCTATTGTTTAATTGCATGTCTTTATCGACAAAAAATCCATGGTTAGGATTTTTATATATTATTAAAAACGTCGAGTATGATATTTTTTATGCATTATGTGTATATGTTCACCAGAAAAACTAATTCTTTTTTTTTTACATGATACAGCGATTTTTTATTTCAGACAAAAAATGGATTCTATATTATGCGAGGCGAAATTGAAAGCTTGTATCCAGGGATCACAGTTCGTGCTGGAGTTATCAACGGATGGTCATATGTTTGCAACTATGAGGAAAGATTGAGAAGCTCTGATTCGATGCGTAGGCTTTTTTGTCATGCAGGAATGATAGTAAGTTCAGTATTAAATTATTCATATTATATACAACTTGCGGTAAAAGGTCTAGGAAATTAGCATTTCATTTTTTGAAGTAACATTGTTTTGTGCATGAAAAGTCTCTGATCCATGTTTTGAAATAACACCTTTTTGTGCATAAATTTCATATTACTTGGCTAAATGTGCATAAGTTTTCGTTGTTTGAAATAATACTATGTTTAATATACATTTATTGCTTTTTTCAGAGTGAAAGAATGTTGAAAGAAACATACATAGTGAAAGCTCAAACGGAATTTATGGAAAATATGACGATTGTTATGAAGAACGCAAATGTGGATAAGATATCTGACATTGATATGGTACAAAAATCTATATTACTTTTATATCTAACGTTGATATCATATACGATTGTGTTGTAACCAAAAGTATAATTATACAGGTGTTCTTCCCAATTCTCTTAGAAAAAAAGCACTACTATCTCATTGTCTTCAATTTGAAAACTCCAAAGATCGAATTATTAGACAAAAATAAAAGTGGAAGTGACGTTGCTTTGGAGGAAAGATATGGAGAAACCTTCAGGATGATGGTATGAATTGGAAAACACATTTACACACTGCATATGCTAAAAATGAATGACTATGGTCATTAAAATATTTGTTGAACTTTAATTATTTTCTTTGCAGATACGACTTTTCCTTGGGTACTTGGCGTTTGTAGAACATCCAAAATTTTACTCGTTAAGGAAGGTAGTTTGTAAAAGATTAGAAATGAGTTGGAGAACTGAAGATAACTGTATAGATAGCGGTGTCTTTTTGATGCGCCATATGGAGACATATATGGGATCTGCGTTGAAGAATTGGAAATGTGGTTTCAAGAATGAGGAGTTAAATCAGCAGAACCAGATTTATGAGCTGAGGAAGAAATACACTTCAAAAATACTCAAATCAGATATAAACGTTAACAAAAAAAATGTGTTGTATGAAGTTGATGAATATCGCTACAAGCCAAATGATGTTAAAGACAAGCTCTTGAAGACCAGGTTTATGCGTATCCAAAAACGTGTTAGCACAATGCCTTAGTTTTAGTGTTCTTTGTTTAGAAATTAAATGCGTATCCAAGACAAGCGTTAAGATGATGAAAATGATGTCTGGAATTTTTTGAACTATATTAGGTTTGCGTTTGTATTTGGAAAATGGGATCCCTCATGGTATTAAATGCACTTTTATATATCTTTCATGTTATTATTATTATTATTATTATTATTATTATTATTATTATTATTATTATTATTATTATTATTATTATTATTATTATTATTATTATTATTATTATTATTATTATTTTGTATAGTTTTGAATGCTTAATAGGTTTGTTTCTCTGATTGGCCTGATGTTGTTTAAAATAAATTTTGTGACTGAAAATTAAGTTAAATGTGCATCAGTTTTCATATGATGTTAAAAGTGTCTTGTTACTATATATAAAATTGTTTTGTTTAAAATAAAACAAAATACCATATAGTTTTGCATTGGTTAATATATTTGAATCTCTGATTGATCTGATTTGATTAAAATAAAGCTGTTTTGTGAATGAAAATTTAGCTAAAAGTTCATCAGTTTTCATATGATGTACAAGAGTGGCAAACGCCCATAAACAACAGTAAATAGAGCAGACCCACCAGTTATACACATTTTTCCAATGGCTTCAAAACTCACCAGTTATACACATTTTTCCAAAATAAAACTAAATATGCATGGAAATTAAGGTAAATGTGCATTAAAATCCCAAAGACAGTAAATTGGTTTTTGATACATGATTTTGTATTGTAAAAATTGTATTCAGATATGAAAATTCAAAAAAAAAAACTGTAATTTCAAACTATGACAAGTGTATTATTAAAGGCAACAGTAAAATGGTATTGTGTAACTAAACTAAGCATCAGGCATGTTTCTTTTTTTTAGTTGAAATTTTGTACAGTTCCGAGAATCATGGTCTGCATCTTGTTCCCCACATTTTTTACATTGTCTCGGTTTCTTTGCACCATCAGTCATTGCACGCTCTTTAGGAGGAATTATCCTAGAATTAGTTCGATCTCCTTTTCTCCTACACTGAAGTGGATTCCGAACACGAACTTTTGTTTTAGGTTTTGAAACACCTAATGCAGAAGATATGACTTCATGATCGGTCATTGGGCGTTGATTTGGCAACTCAGCATCAATTTTTGACTTTAGATCCTGAAGACGGTCTCGGAAAATTGATAGCTCTTTAATGCTTGAAGCCAGTTTGTCCACGCAATATTCAACAGAACCAATAATTTCCTTGACAAGTTCATCACGAACACTTCCATCACTCAACTTTTTTCTTGCATCAAATACAACTCGTTTGACAGGTGTAACTGCATCTCTTGTCCAACGTTTCAACACATACTTCTTTGGAAATTCATTAACACCACAAATCCTGAGTACATAAAAACTATGCCGACACATCAACCCATACCTCTTAAACCGCTTACAACTACACGACAACGTAGCATCAGAAGGAGTGAAAAGAACCTACAATTGAGAAAAGATTTAAATATATAAAATTGAATAGTACTATATATGCCAACTGTGTTTGAATATGTAAATAAGCATTAAGTGAATTGAATTTAACTAGAATAATACCTCAAATAACCCTTTAAAAGAAACAACTGGTCCTATCTCCTTAATGAAGAATTTGTGCGTACCATCTATCGCCATCACACTCATCGACATGCATTCAGTGATTGATGCACAAATCTCATCTTGAATATCATAGAAGATTGCCCTAGTGTAGATTTCACGCGCCTGCTTTTCAAGAACATAGTCTGTTAATAGATCAGGTGTAGTATATCGAGTTTTGTGTTGGTTTGTTCGATGAGTATATCTCTGAACATCCATTGCAGTCTCAAAGTGGCTGACAAATTCAACAAGAGTCAGTGTGGTACTAGTCAACTGGCCAAAAAAGTGATTCTCGCTCTCAGACCAAGACGTTGTGCGCATTAAACCGGACAATGGCTCATCCCTGTAATATGCTGGTATCCAATTAAACCTTAGTGCAAACATGTCTGTCAACCAGTTATTGGATTGAAGCTCGAAATCAGTAATTATTGAATCCCATTCTCGTTCAAACTCAGATGGCTCAATGGTATCGGTCCATACAATATTACATATACGCCTTTTGAACGTCTCATCTTTACAAAGCTCTGGTCCTACCTGTGACATCGCTCAGAAGTGTAAATAAGTGTAAATAACTTTTTTTATGAGCCAATTATTAAAATTTGCACCTGCATATCAAGCCACAACAGCCTACAAACTACTAATTTGCTATATTATCATATATAGTTTGTTCATTCAATTTTGTTGCAAATAAATTAAACCACAACAAGTCTAATTTCAAACAATTTTAATGCACAAAACAGACATATATTAAAGCACAAAACAAGTGTACAAACCTTAGTAGATAATTTTTCCATGATGTGCCACATACACAAACGATGTCTTGAATTGCTGAACTCCTTCTCAATAGCTATCTTCATTGCGGGATCCTGATCTGTAACAACAACCTTAGGTTCACTACCGAAAGCCTTCTTAAAAGCCCTTAATAACCATGCATACGATTCCCATGTTTCTTTTGACAGCAAGGCGGCAGCAAAAGTTACACTGCGATGATGATTATCTATTCCAGTAAATGGAACAAACACCATCTTATACCTACAAAAACCATGTCGCGCATAAATTAAGTTGCTTTACTGTTTTTTATGTGCTAAAATATTTACTCAGTATAAAAACTAACTTGTTAGAGCGAAATGTTGCGTCAAATGAGATGACGTCACCGAAACAAAGGTAATTATTCTTTGCAACTTCATCCGCCCAAAACAAACCCTCAAGAGCACCATCCTCATCGGTGAAATAATCGCATGAAAATCCAGGTATATACTCTTGCTTATTCATTAACAGTTCAACAACCATTTCTGCATCAAACTCACCTATGAACAAATTTATACCCCGTTTAAAATTCTTACAATCAACTGATGTTGCACCGATTTCATCAAACCCGCCAAACAACTCTTTCATCATCTTGAAAGCTTTCATCGGACCTATATTGTTATTTGAAACCCGGAACAAAAGTTGCTTTTTTGAGAATGTCAATTTCCTCGAAGACTTTAAAAGTGGGATATCATCCTCATCAACAAAAGGATGATTATGCTCTTCCTCAAACTCATAAACTACATACTTATTCTCATTTGTACTCTCAAATATGCACTTTGCTAAGCATCCACACCTACATGAAGGCCTTTTTCGTTTTTCCTTAGGCTTCTCAATTTCTTGCTTATCCATCTTATCAACCAACGTGTCCATAGGAGCAATCGGCTTAAATCCTTCTCTACTACAAACGATATACTTCTGCCTCAATTTACCATCTTTTGATTTATATTGAGTAGATTTTCGAACCTCAAAACCACTAAGCTTCGCATATGTTTTGTAGAATTGTATACCATCCTCTAATGTATTAAACAATCTACCCTTTAATGGTTTAACGTCATCTAAAACATCGGGTTTGTAAAACTTTTTCCCATCTTCTGTCACACGAACAATACCCAATGTCTTTCTCATCCGTACGTTATCCACAACTATAGGGTCACAAGAATCAACTATGAAAAGATAAAAGGAAACATAATTAGATGGTAACAGTAACAACTAAAATATATATAGTAAAATATAACACTAGTTAGTGCATCAAAATTCTATTAAAAAAACAAACTTTGAAAAAATTACGCGAATAACACAAATTTGTGCATCAAAATTCCACACAGAATAAATGTTTGATCAAATCACACTTACAATGCGAATTTATATACTGTAACAAATTTAATACTAATTTGTGCATCAAATTACTATAAAATACAAATTTAAATAAAAAAACACCAGTAGAAAAAATTTGTGTTAGAAATACACTAATTTATGCATCAGATTCTAGTAAATATACAAAAATTCAAAAAACTAAACTAATAACACTAATTTATATATCAAATTAAACTAAAAGTAATAATTTGTGCATCAGATACCGTAAAACTCACAAAAAACTCAGAAATACACTAATTTATGCATGAAATTCTAGTAAATATACAAAAATTCAAAAAACTAAACTAATAACACTAATTATATATCAAATTAAACTAAAAGTAATAATTTGTGCATCAGATACTGTAAAAACTCACAAAAAACATAAAATTGCAAAAGATTACAAAAACATAAATAAATAAATAAATAATACCTTGATTAATCGATGACATTCTGAGTTTATGAATCGGAAAAACCCTAATTTGATTGAAGATTGAATAACGGATTGAAAAAACCCCAATTGTAATTATGAATCGATGACATTCTGGAATAATCGACAAAACCCCTAATTTGATTGAAGATTGAATAACGAAATGAAAAAACCCTAATTTTATAGGTTTTTATAGGAGAACGGATTGAAAGAATGATCGAACAAGCATCTGAATTTGAAGAAGAAGAAGAAAAAATGAGATTTATAGGGGTTATTTACAGTATGTACAGTATCTGAATTTGAAGAAGAAAAATGGAAGTGTTTGTTTAGGTGTGGAGGGAAGAAGAAGAAAGTATAAAATTAATTAAATAGGTTGTTAGAATTACAGGATTGTAAAATTACTTTTAAACCCTTAGTAGTTAGTTATGATCAAAGTTAATTTCATCCATTGATTTTAAATCAAGGGTCTAAAACTCTTCTTATTCTTTTTATCAAAAAAACTCTTTTTATTTGATCTCATCCCTATGTATGTATGTATATATACTAGAAT
>LBNU01036998.1:16194-27836 GCA_014162995.1 Artemisia annua | reverse complement strand
TCCCCTGATGTGCGTGATACAGAAGAGATTGTTGAAATTGAAACAGAAAATAGGAAAAGACTTGAGGATAAGATGAAGGATCCCAAGTGCATAGCAAATCGTGTTAATATCAAGCCCCATAACTACTATGAGCAGAACCGATTGACTGTTTTTGTGCCCCAAACTAAGTTAACCCCTGAACAGATTTTTTGGGCATTAGATGTGGAAAAAATGAAAGCTGAACTTCTTATGGCTTCCACTCCCCTTAAGTTTGCTAAACCCATGGTGTATCCTCCTAATACACCCATGAACCTAGTTCAGATAGCTCTTCCCACTCAATATAAAACTCTTATTAGCATGTATGTACTACATCAAATGTTTGCGGATTTTGACAAAATGTGTAAAAAGAGGATTACTCCAACGGGAATTACTGAGGGGGAAAGGGGTTTTGAAGTTACAAAAGAATGTTATCTCACAGAAGTCATTCCATTTTTTAAACAAATCAAAAACCATTTTGAATACATGGAAACATCACTTAAACAAGAGATAAATGAAATGAAAGAGGTGTTTAAAAACCAGGAACGTGAAGGAGAACAAACTGTATTGGATCTTCAACATAGTGAAATTGCAAGGAAGAATGCTCTTATCATGAATGATAATTTGATTGCTATGTACATTGCTCAAGATGTGTTATATACTGCTACTGATTCTTCTTTAACTGCTTCCCAATTTCATGATATGTCTGTTACTTTAAAGATTTTCCAGAATCCTGTTGTTGAGCTTGAGGGGGAGAATTTAAAACTGCGCCAAAAAATTCAAAAAGATGATCATGATAACATGATCAAGCAATTTTCAAAACTAGAGGTTGATAATCTTAACTTGCAATTAAGATACCAACATCTAGAAGAAAGAATCAGAAATTCAAATGTTCGTTAATTCAGGTCATTTTCAAATCACTATTCATCATTTCATGTAAACTAGGTTTACGGATATTCATTTGACGAAACCGGGTAGGTTAAGTCACATTATCATAAGACATCGTTCAATATACATTTCATAGACTAGGGTTAGTCTACAATTCATCACGACATCATTTGCATTCTATCCCACTCGTAGAAAATATACAATTTCAAGTTACATATATTTATTTATCTTCAAATAAATATTAACATATGATTATAGTTTTTAATCAATACACCAAACAATTCCCACTATGGCACTAATATTTTATATATTAGTAATATTCTCACTAAAATTGTAAAAGTTAATTATTTTATATTTTAATGTTTTATATTTTTAAACCTTCAATTATATTAACTTATAACAATATTTGTACCAACCAAGCACTACCTATCAAAACACCCAATATTTACAAAATTATATTTTTATAATTTTTACAAGTTTATTTCGATACAATGGTTACATTAAAAATTATTTTTAATTAACCCGGTACCCGATAACGCTAAAATATCAAAACTATACACTAAACGGTACCCCGTAAAAACAATATTGCACAAAGTGGTGACCAACCCACCACCTCCTATGAGGTGGCCGGTTCTAAGAGTCCAAAAGGACACATGTTTACTTCTTAACTCACACTTATAATTCTTACGTCCACCTAAACTACACATACATACATGGAGTAATATTTTAGATCAAATAAAAGTTCTTCCTCTCTTCTTCTTCTTCTTGGCTCGTTCCACATCAAACATCAAGAGAAGATCCAAATTTTCAAGAACAATCATTTTTACAAGAACTAGTGATAATTGATTCGTTGTGTTTTGGTGTGTAAAACAACAAGTATTCAAAAATATCAACAAAGTGAGTTCAATGTTATCGTGAGTGACAACGAGACGTGGAGAAATACAAGTAAACCTTTTAGGAAAAAGATTACCTCGTAAACTCGTGCAATGTGATATTTGTGAGACCGGGAAGTGATTTCCCGAGTCGTACCCCAACGAGGTGTGAATGGAAAGCTTCGTGAAAGATCGAGATTAAAGACTTGTATGTTTGGTTGGAAAGATTGTTTGGTTTTGTAATACGTTAAATTAACGAAAATGGAAAATTAACGAACGAGGATGAAAATAAATCGACCTAAAGGGAACAAAAGACAATTGGAAAACTAGGGAGATCCTAAAACACTACGGGAATCAAAAATAGGTATCGGGAATCCTAAAACATAAGTAAACAAATAAACGTGACGTTTATTTAAGATAAACGTCAACGTAACAAATAAAAACGTGAAATTTTAGCTACGCAAGTCCTACGGGCCTACAAATAATTTTCTAACGCACTAAATGACAAAAGAAATTTTTAGAAAAAAAAAGAAATTAAAAATTTAATAAAAATTCTATTTATTAAAAAAACTAATTTAACTAAATTAAATGAAAATAAATACTAAAACTAATAAAATAAATCTGAATTTTTTTTAACAAATACTAGATGCTAATAAAAACCTAAGAAAAATAGAAAAATTGAGGTGACATTAAAAATAAGCAGAAAAATAAGCAAGATAAGCTGAAAAGGGCTTAATTAGGCAAAACAAACAATGAGTGGTCAAGTATTAAATGGTGCATGCTATAACTGAAAAAAGTCTCAAGGGCAGTTGGTGTTTGTGTGCATTGTTGAGGCTTGGTTTGTGGACTGAATGGCGTGGGTTCGAATCCCACCCATGTCAGTTTTGCAAATTTGTTTTTCTTTTTTTTTTTATTTCTTTTTGCAAAGACATTCAACCAATAAGTAAGCCAAATTCATTCTTCACTGACAAACTAATAACAACAATTACAACAACAAAAGACATAAACAACAACCAAATCAAGAACAACAATGGAACAAGAACAAAACTAATAAGTACACACAACCATTAGCAGTTACAAGGTGAGCCACAAAGCAACTTAATAAGACCAAAGCAATTTCGACAACAATCATAAACAACTACAATAATTACAGAAACAAGATCAACAACAATAATTAAGCAACAAGAATCATAAAACAAGAACAATAAGTAGCAGCAGCCAAAATAACTCAAGCTTTTAGCATACTAACAGCAGCAATAACAACAACAGCAAAGGATTCAAACAACAAGCTCAACAAGGACAGCAAACATCAACAAGAACGCACAACAGTATGTCAAGAACAACAACAAGAGCATGTGGCAGTAACACAATCAACCCAACAAGCTCAAATAAGCAACAAAACTCTCAGGAGCTTAAACAAACAAATTGACAACAACAAAAGCAACAAGAACAACAACTAAATTAAATAATAACAAGAAATTTGAATCAAATTAACAAGCTCAGCTGAAAGAATAATGCAGCAGCAGTGGTGGTACAAAGAGGCCAAATGAGTGGCCAAAATAAGCAGTCAATAAGCTATGAAGATGGGACCTAAGGGGGGTAAAGTCAAGAGTACCTAGCAGGTAACACAAAAACATAAAAGTCCCCATCACAAGGTGACCAATTGACACCCAATTGGTCCATGATTCAGCATGCAAAACCACAAAATGAACTGCCAAACTCAGTACATATTGACTTTCTTCATAACCCTACACAGTGGACTAATTTGAATATCAATGGCTTAATTCTACTCCTAGATGTATGTTGAACATGTTGGATTATCAAACTTACTAATTCAAACACTAATTTGAATGAATGAGCACAATAGCATAAGCAGTGGACTAGTTATTTAGACATGAAAGGGATTACAAGCAATCTTTGACTTCTAAAGGACAACCACTGAAACAAGACTATAACTATCCTATATTACCCTAGTGTATACTAATTATGCAGTAGCAAAAAAAATAACAATTAGAACATCAAGAAATTAACAGATCCAAAAACCCTTTAAATCTACCTTTACACTATCAAACTCAACTTCAAGCAACAACAATTATTTCACATAATCAAAATCAGTCACTAATCTCTACTAGAGATCATTGAAACAGTAAACTAACTCATTTGACAAAAAAAAAAACTTTCAACTATCACAAGTTAACAGATTATGTTGTGTCTTAGAAACAGTGGCTCAAATAATTACTCAAGCTTATAATAACACAAGCACGACTAGATCATAATCAACTAGCAACGATGAAATTATAATAACTACACACTGCAATGTTATACTAATAATGAAGAATTAAACTAGGAGTGATTATGAAACTTACAAGTTAACATCCTAACTGACATAGGATTTGATTTCAACCACAGCTTATCTTTAGATAAGCTGATACACCAACTCAGTACCACTATCTACCACCATAATTCACCCAGAATCACCATCAACACAATTACTCTGTCTCAGTTTCAATAAGCAGTTGCAATAAGGAAAGATAAATAAGCAGTTTGATAATACTAAATGAAAAACTTAAATTGCATTAAAAAAAAAGTACAAAAGACTTGGAAATTTTTAAAGACTAGAATGTTGAATTAAAACCTACTAATTGACTGCTACTAAAACCTAACTAATGACTGCCTCTAAGGCTTACATATCATAACCTATTTATACTATTAAAACTAGGGTTTCAATTGGCCTCTTGTGCTTCTTGTTGCTTGTGTTTCCTCCCCAGCCTTTGGATTAGCTTAAACTTCATCTCAGCCATTGGAATAGATTTGGCGCCTAAAAATAGTGTGGATTGCTGACTTGACTGTGGTATACCCGTGACTTCACATCGGAGGAGGTGAGGAGTGGGTTTTTTGAGGATGGAATGGTGGAGTGTTGCAGAGGGTTGAGTGGAGGGTGGTGAATGTATGGTGGTTAATAGCAGGGAAGGGGGACGAAGGGGGGATTTTGTTTGACCCGTCTTTTGGGGTTTGACCATTGGGAAAGGTTTTATTATAAAACGTAAATGGGGGGTATTGGGTTTATAACTAACGGAAGCTGTTGGGCTGAGCTTGTTTTGGGCCAAGGAAAGGTTGGGTTTATTTGTTTTTGGGTTTAAATGAGTTTAGGCTTAGTAGTAGTTTAGAATTAGTAATAGGGCCCAAGGATTAAAGTTGTATTTTTCTGATTTTTCAAGGACCAAAACTGTAATTCTACCAAACTTCAACCAAGGACTACTCTTGCCAAGTTTTGATTTCCCAAGGTAACTTTTATCATTTTTCTTCAAATTAAAATTCCCGGGGACCATTTTTGCCAATTTCCAAACTTGAGGGGTCTTTCTTGCCAATTCATGAAACTTGCAATCCAAGGACTAAAAATGTCATTTGATGATTGTTGGAGGATGATTGTTGACTTTTCTTCATAAAAACTCTCCAGGGACCATTTCTAACATTTTCTGAAAGTTGAGGGACTGATTTTGTCATTTCTGCATATTTGCTCCATTTTTTCGTCTGTTTTCAATCCTTTGTACCTGAAATACACAAAAACACACTCCAAGGATATTTGTGACATTAGTTGATCGTTTTTAAGTGTTTTTGATCATTTTGGTTCGAAAAATAGAAGAAAAGATATGTGTAAAATGACACATATCAATAATCTATTACAAGGTTTTGAAATAGAAACCTATAGATTTGTTAGGATTTTCTAAAACAACTAATCACCACCACTTCAAGTAAGTTTACCAAATTCATTTTTATAATTTTATTAAATTTCATCAAGGTTCATGTATTTTTATTGTCTATGTACAAGCATGTAAAAATCTATACCATCAAACTCATGTTTTATATCATTTTTATTCTTAAAATGGATTACTTGTGAACCTATGGAAAAATGGTTGAAAAACAATGTTAGAGAACCCATGATACCCTAAGAAGGTGTATGGTAGATTAAGGGATGTTTTGTTGTTGTTGGTGATGGATTTGGACAAGAATAAACCATGAAAAACCATTTTAAACACTATATATAAACCTACTTTCCTTATTTTCAAAATTGGGTAAACTCAGTGAGTTTTGGTTAATTTTGGACCCAAGAAATAGAAAATACATTGTTAGACGAAACTATGGCCTTTTGAATCGCTAAAAACGGACTTATAACGAAGAAGTTATGCCAAAAACAAGATATACTAACTATATATATTTTTCTGAATAATATGTTGCTGATGTACGAATTTCATTGACCAAAAACGAGATTTAGACCTTGTCAAAACATACCAAACTATTGAAAATATGTTAGTTCACCTTTTTACCTTTTCGGGGATATAAAGAACTCGAGAAACGGATTTATAACGAATTAGTTATGATTTTTTCAAAGAATATTAG
This sequence comes from Artemisia annua, assembly GCA_014162995.1. Taxonomy (NCBI): domain Eukaryota; kingdom Viridiplantae; phylum Streptophyta; class Magnoliopsida; order Asterales; family Asteraceae; genus Artemisia; species Artemisia annua. The sequence goes on along the minus strand of LBNU01036998.1, from coordinate 21,663 downwards.
TTCACTAAAATTCTACCAGTACTATTACTCACAAATTTTTCTCTGTCTACCCAGAAAATCCACAAACACCCATGTTGGGAGCTATTTTCCCGTCAAATGACTCAGTTCTGGAGTTGGGACTCCAAGGAACAAAAGTTAGAGCACCTGGCCTAGTTTTCAAATCAAAAAGCCGTTTGTCATTTGGACTTAAATTTAGTAATCTACAGCCATCCAAATATTCACAAAAACTGCCCAGAAATGGCAGTTTTGGCCTAAACACCATACTTTTCGACCATTTATCTTAAAATCTGGGCACATTGAGCAAAACTTCACTACTGAACATATTTAGGCTTGGTGCTAAGCTTTCCAAAAATACCAATTTTGTTTCCTAAGTCTCAATATTCACTGATTTACAACTAGTTTTCCAAGACCACTTTAGCCGTATTTCAGAAATTACTAAGTATAATATTTTACGACGAAAACTTGTATTTTCACATTTTATCGCCAAACGGCTATCATAAAACATCGTTACACCATATGAACATGTAATATTCATTATGATTTAATACGATAATATAAATTATATTTTCGACAATATTACATATTTTGAATTAATACGAGTGGTATAGATTATAAGTGCAAATGCATACACGAATTCATTTCATAATCTAAATTAGATTACAAGCATTCATTTTAGGTTGCGGCTAGTGTTCACGTCTTGTTGCCTTGTCCATTACATATTCATTGTTCCATCACTACAGGTGAGTTTCATAGCACCCCTCTTTTACCTGTTTTATAAATGTTTTAGGGGAGATACATGCTCAATTACATGTTTTACTATATTTTTATAAGTACTTTAAACTTTTACATATTACTGTGAGTTCGTAGCCCCACTTTTCTCAAATACTTGTTTTACTCGAACATGCTACTTGCTTACTTAAACACCAATTGCCTTACTCAAATGTTTCTTTGTTTACTCAAATGTTTTATGTAGTACTTTGCCTGAGTATGGCTTGATACTCGTACATATCTAAAATTGATTATATAGCGACATTGCTACAAGGATGGCCAGATGACGACATTGTCATGGCTACAAGGATATTTACCATTTTATAGCGACATTGATACAAGGATGGCCAGATGACGACATTGTCATGGCTACAAGGATATTTACCATTTTATAGCGACATTGCTACAATTATCTTTAACTTTTGGCTCAAATATTACAATTGTTTATATAAACCAAATCATGTTTGGCTTACAATGCCTTCGCTGGGAAATCTTCATTCAAATGCATTTCATTTTTCACTAAACTCTATGAACTCACCAACCTCGTGTTGACGTTTTAGCATGTATTTTCAGGTATTAAGCAATGGCACGCTACTGGAGGTTTTGGCAGGGCATGGCATAGTCATAGAAGACTCTGATATTCATATGGGACCGTTCAAAACTATATTTTAAGGGCCTAATTCCGCATTACTTTCAACAATGTAATTCAACATTTTTGTTAAACAATTTTATTCTAAATGACTAAGATGAAAACCGTTCTTTGTACTTGTGTTGTGATACCAATTGAGTTGCATCCCAAAAACATTACTTTCCGCTGCAAACCATTTTTGGGGGTGTGACAGATTGGTATCAGAGCCTTGGCTATAGAGAACCGGGTGTTTTTAAAACCTAGACTATAGCTACTTTCATGAAAACTTAACCCTATGACCGCCACGTGCCTGCCTGCCAAGCTGTTGCCTCCTTTGTGGTTTGTTGCTAACCTATGTGATGAGATTGCATCTTATTATCAAATATATTATATTCCCTTATTCTAGTTGATTCCTATAATTGTCTTCCATATCAGTATGCTTACATATCATACGCGTTTCACTGTTATGCCTTTTCCTTGCGTAGTTTCATCATTTGACCTCGAGTTCGGTCACCTGCCTTAGTCTTTCAGAACGTCTTTTCATATGTGAAGGACATAGTATTAGTATAACTGAGCTGAGTATTTCAAAATTCATGGAACCTCGGTGGAATATAGACTGGTCATCTATATTCGACCCGGGACAGTGGGTATAAGCTGACCACCTATATCCGGCTCAGAGATGAATTTTGCAATACTGAGAATAGTTATAATAAAATTTTGTCTGGATTGAATTCTCTACCCAATTCCCAAATATTTCATTCATGTGTGCGTACTCAAACGTTGCAAGAACATTCACACCTTCATCACCTCGTGAACCGCCGCTTAGAAGCACGTCAACTAATCATAATTCAATCTCAAGCTTTCATTCTATGGCAAGTCACATTAGGGCACCCACATCTTTTCACCGAGTCCACTCCAGAGATCAACACTAGCTGAATTCAGGGACTGAATTCCTTTTTGGGTGGGCGAATGTCACAATTCGTTAATTCAGGTCATTTTCAAATCACTATTCATCATTTCATGTAAACTAGGTTTACGGATATTCATTTGACGAAACCGGGTAGGTTAAGTCACATTATCATAAGACATCGTTCAATATACATTTCATAGACTATGGTTAGTCTACAATTCATCACGACATCATTTGCATTCTATCCCACTCGTAGAAAATATACAATTTCAAGTTACAGATATTTATTTATCTTCAAATAAATATTAACATATGATTATAGTTTTTAATCAATACACCAAACAATTCCCACTATGGCACTAATATTTTATATATTAGTAATATTCTCACTAAAATCGTAAAAGTTAATTATTTTATATTTTAAGGTTTTATATTTTTAAACCTTCAATTATATTAACTTATAACAATATTTGTACCAACCAAGCACTACCTATCAAAACACCCAATATTTACAAAATTATATTTTTATAATTTTACAAGTTTATTTCGATACAATGGTTACATTAAAAATTATTTTTAATTAACCCGGTACCCGATAACGCTAAAATATCAAAACTATACACTAAACGGTACCCCGTAAAAACAATATTGCACAAAGTGGTAACCAACCCACCACCTCCTATGAGGTGGCCGGTTCTAAGAGTCCAAAAGGACACATGTTTACTTCTTAACTCACACTTATAATTCTTATGTCCACCTAAACTACACATACATACATGGTGTAATATTTTAGATCAAATAAAAGTTCTTCCTCTCTTCTTCTTCTTCTTGGCTCGTTCCACATCAAACATCAAGAGAAGATCCAAATTTTCAAGAACAATCATTTTTACAAGAACTAGTAATAATCTATTACAAGGTTTTGAAATAGAAACCTATAGATTTGTTAGGTTTTTCTAAAACAACTAATCACCACCACTTCAAGTAAGTTTACCAAATTCATTTTCATAATTTTATTAAATTTCATCAAGGTTCATGTATTTTTATTGTCTATGTACAAGCATGTAAAAATCTATACCATCAAACTCATGTTTCATATCATTTTTATTCTTAAAATGGATTACTTGTGAACCTATGGAAAAATGATTGAAAAACAATGTTAGGGAACCCATGACACCCTAAGAAGGTGTATGGTAGATTAAGGGATGTTTTGTTGTTGTTGGTGATGGATTTGGACAAGAATAAACCATGAAAAACCATTTTAAACACTATATATAAACCTACTGTCCTTATTTTCAAAATTGGGTAAACTCAGTGAGTTTTGGTTAATTTTGGACCCAAGAAATAGAAAATACATTCTTAGATGAAACTATGGCCTTTTGAATCGCTAAAAACGGACTTATAACGAAGAAGTTATGCCAAAAACAAGATATACTAACTATATATATTTTTCTGAATAATATGTTGCTGATATACGAATTTCATTGACCAAAAACGAGCTTTAGACCTTGTCAAAACATACCAAACTGTTGAAAATATGTTAGTTCACCTTTTTACCTTTTCGGGGATATAAAGAACTCGAGAAACGGATTTATAACGAATTAGTTATGATTTTTTCAAAGAATATTTTTCTAAGTCTACCCAGAAAATCCACAAACACCCATGTTGGGAGCTATTTTCCCGTCAAATGACTCAGTTCTGGAGTTGGGATTCCTTGGAGTCCCAACTCCAGAACTGAGTCATTTGACGGGAAAATAGCTCCCAACATGGGTGTTTGTGGATTTTCTGGGTAGACTTAGAAAAATTTGTGAGTAATAGTGCTGGTAGAATTTTAGTGAACTAATATTCTTTGAAAAAATCATACACGAATTCATTTCATAATCTAAATTAGATTACATGCATTCATTTTAGGTTGCGGCTAGTGTTCACGTCTTGTTGCCTTGTCCATTACATATTCATTGTTCCATCACTACAAGTGAGTTTCATAGCACCCCTCTTTTACCCGTTTTATAAATGTTTTAGGGGAGATACATGCCCAATTACATGTTTTACTATATTTTTACAAGTACTTTAAACTTTTACATATTACTGTGAGTTCGTAGCCCCACTTTTCTCAAATACTTGTTTTACTCGAACATGCTACTTGCTTACTTAAACACCAATTGCCTTACTCAAATGTTTCTTTGTTTACTCAAATGTTTTTTGTAGTACTTTGCCTGAGTATGGCTTGATACTCGTACATATCTAGAATTGATTATATAGCGACATTGCTACAAGGATGGCCAGATGACGACATTGTCATGGCTACAAGGATATTTACCATTTTATAGCGACATTGCTACAAGGATGGCCAGATGATGACATTGTCATGGCTACAAGGATATTTACCATTTTATAGCGACATTGCTACAATTATCTTTAACTTTTGGCTCAAATATTACAATTGATTAATAAACCAAATCATGTTTGGCTTACAATGCCTTCGCTGGGAAATCTTCATTCAAATGCATTTCATTTTTCACTAAATTCTATGAACTCACCAACCTCGTGTTGACGTTTTAGCATGTATTTTCAGGTATTAAGCAATGGCACGCTACTGGAGGTTTTGGCAGGGCATGGCATAGTCATAGAAGACTCTGATATTCATATGGGACCGTTCAAAACTATATTTTAAGGGCCTAATTCCGCATTACTTTCAACAATGTAATTCAACATTTTTGTTAAACAATTTTATTCTAAATGACTAAGATGAAAACCGTTCTTTGTACTTGTGTTGTGATACCAATTGAGTTGCATCCCAAAAACATTACTTTCCGCTGCAAACCATTTTTGGGGGTGTGACAGAATTTGATGCATATTTTGAATTAGCCAAAAGGGATGAAAGGATTCAAGCTCACACTAACACGATTCGGAAACTGAAGCTTCAAATTGCACAATCTAAGTCGAATAAATGTGATGTGATTGATAATAAATGTGATGTGTTTGATTCCCAGAAACCTCCGTGTTTAGATTCTCAATATCTTCAACTTCAAAATGTCATTAACGATTTGAAATACGAAAATGATTGTTTTCAAGCTGAAAACTCTAAAATCAAACAACATTACAAAGAGTTACATGATTCGATAAAGATCGTGCGTGATGAAAACAATGAAAAGATAACTTCTTT
>LBNU01036997.1:69588-83260 GCA_014162995.1 Artemisia annua | reverse complement strand
ACAGGGGAATGACGACAGGGGTACAATAACAACCAACCAACGACAGTGGAGGGATCAGTCTTCTAGGGGTTCTAGCAGAATCGGGCTACTGGGTCGACTAATCAGAGGGGAATTCTACGGAAATTAGCCTCCCCCCACCTATTGTGCTTCTTGTGGGAAAGAATCATTCTGTGTTTGTCGTTAAGACTTCCGGGTGCTTGTTATGATGTGGTTCTACTGATTCATAGGGTGAAGGATTGTCCTAAGAAAAAATCAGACGGCACTTGCTAACTAGATCAAACCTCCTCCCACTTCAGGTCGTGACAGGCGCAGCTAAGGCGTCAGTACTATCACCGAATTCTTTATATTGGAAGATCATACTTTTTTTGTTTTATTTGACACTAGTGCTACTCATTCTATCATATCCTTGAACTTTGCTAAGAAACTTAATATGACTCCAACACCATTAATTAATCGATTATCTATCTCTACGCCCATGAAGAATCGTGTTCTCATTGATCACAAATTTTTGAATTTTCCCTTACGCTTTGATGATCGGATTCGTCCGGCTAACTTGCTTCCTCTTGATATGATTGATTTTTATGTAATCTTGGGTATTGATTGGTTGTCTTCACATAGAGCTACCATTGATTGCCATGCCAGAAATGTGATCTTCGATGATTTGAATCAACCTGAATTTGTTTATCATGGATCTCAACCTCTTAAATCTACTAAAATCATTTCTGCTATGAAAGCACAGACTCTTATTTCCCATGGTTGCCAAGGTTATTTGGCTTTTATCAAAGATACATCTTTGGAGGGTCCTACTATTGAAAGTCTTCCTGTTTACGGGATTTTGCTTATGTTTTTCCCTCCAAAGATGTATCTTTGATAAAAGCCAAATAACCTTGGCAACCATGGGAAATAAGAGTCTGTGCTTTCATAGCAGAAATGATTTTAGTAGATTTAAGCGGTTGAGATCCATGATGAACAAATTCGGGTCGATTCAAATCAACGAAGATCACTTTTCTGGCATAGCAATCAATGGTAGCTCTATGTGAAGACAACCAATCAATACCCAAGATTACATCAAAATCAATCATATCAAGAGGAAGCAAGTTAGCCAGACGAATCCGATCATCTATGCGTAAGGGATAATTCACAAATTAGTGATAAATGAGAACACGATTCTTCATTGGCGTAGAGATAGATAATCGATTAATTAATGGTGTTGGAGTCATATTATGTTTCTTAGCAAAGTTCAAGGATATGATAGAATGAGTAGCGCCAGTGTCAAATAAAACAAAAACAGTTTGATCTTCAATATAAAGAATTCCGGTGATAGTACCTGACGCCTTAGCTGCCTGATCACGAGTAGTCGAATAGACACGACCTGAAGTGGGAGGAGGTTTGATGTAGTTAGCAAGTGCCGTCTCATTTTGCTTAGGATAATCCTTCACCTTATGATCAGTAGAACCACATCCATAACAAGCACCGGAAGTCTTACGACAAACACCAGAATGATTCTTCCCACAAGAAGCACAAATAGGTGGGGGAGGCAAATTCTCCATAGATCCCCTCTGATTAGTCGACCCAGTAGCCTGATTCTGCTAAGAACCCCTAGAAGACTGATCCCTCCACTGTCGTTGGTTGTTGTTGTTGTACCCATGTCGATCATTCCCCTGTCTACCAGTGGACCTCGAATCCTGATCCCTCGAATCCAGTCTTCTTTGGTCATAATTCCTACCCGACTGTCCCCGATGCTCATGTCCCCGATCTGACTGTCCCCGTGGTTCAAAAATCCTACCAGACAGCCCTTTATTGTCCCCATTCTGACCCCGTGGCTGAACCCTGTCCCCGTCACGGTTTCGCTTATACCCAACACCCTCATGGAAGATCTCAATGTTGCGTGCTGCGTCACAAGCTGCCGACACATCTGCAAACTTACTATTAAGCAAACGATCAAGTACCCACTTCTTAAGTCCCCACTTGAAATGCTTAGCCTGGCGGCTAGCATATCTAGCAATTGGTCCTACAAAACTGGCTAACCTTAGAAATCTCTTCATGTATTCCCCAGCATTCTCATTATCCAGCTGATAAATCGAGTTGTATTCCCGTTCAAACCTCTGTTGCTCAGAATCTGGAAAGTACCGCTTATAGAAAGTGGTATGAAACTCGGCCCAAGTACAAATAGCCATATACGGTTCACCCCTTAGCCTGTTTGTGCGCTTTCCACCAATTCAGTGCATCACCCTCTAACTTAAAAGTAGCTGAACGAGCCTTAAACTCTTCTCCACAACCCAGAACTTCAAACAATTTCTCCATATAGGTAATCCAATCCTCTGCCTCCTGAGGAGTGGCAGCCGAGTTGAAAGAGAGAGGCTTAAGCTTTCCAAACCTCTCAAGCCAAGTATGAATCCCGGTGGGTTGACCACCTCCACCTCCACCTGAAGAACCAGCACCATTGCGGATATCACTGATAATCCGCGCAATCATCTCATTAGTGGTAAGGCCGGGAAAAAGGTTGGCAATAGCAGTTGCCACCATGGCCTCCATCTTCCCCATCTTGTGGTCCGGAACGGCGCGTAACAACCATCTGAATGATTATTAAAACGATTAGCAAGATCAAGATAGGAATGAAATACGAAAGGAAAAGTACGAAGAAGGAAACCTAATGTCTACCCAATCCTCACAGGTCATAGCCTAAGCTCTATGGGTTAAACCTGTCTCTGATACCACTTTGTAACACCCTAACCCGATAAGGGTAGAAGTGCCACATTATGGTGATATATCAGAGCATACATAAACAAATCAGCAGAATTCTTAAACATAAATAATCAAGGGAAAAATAAGTCAACATGACTTATATCAAATACATAAGTTCAACGGAAAAAGGAATCAAATGAAGTACATAGCAAATCCAAGTCCCTAAACAATGGCATAAACAAGTCCAATCCAAAATGGCAATCTAAGATGACTAGGGTCAAGGCTTCACACAACTCTACTCTAATCCCAAGCAAATCTCCAGCTCCTAGCTTAGATACATGCCGCAGGAAAAGAAAATGCGTCTGAGCTACGAAAGCTCAGTGAAAAGATATAAAGGTACAAGTAATAATAATGAGGTAAGATAAAGGTTAATGAAGTAAAGGAACAACATAAGCTATATAAGAGTTAAAGAATAAGTAAAGGAATAAAGGTAAAGGAAACAGTAATCCACCACGAGCCCATGTCAAGTCAAGTAATATCAAGTAACCAAGTAACCATGTATCCGAGGGGTGACCTTGGAATACCAAGTAAAATGTAAGGGGATGTCTCAAGGGTTGGAGTTGCTAGCTCCCAAGCTGTGAAAGACGTGTATCACACACACCATCAGTCACCAAGTATATAACAAGTAATATCATGAAATATCCATCAAAACAAGTAAACAAATCTAGGATGCATCCATACGCCTCAGTCGGCCAAGTACTTCCTCTACGTAACAAGTCAAGTAAGGGACGGGATAGGTCATCACTCTCCTACCCTAGAGTCATGCCATCGGTGCATCAATGACACGGACATGGAACCCCCATGCCTAGTATACAAGTGGTGGCTCGTAGTCTTAAACTGTATCAAGTATATCATATCAAGGTTCAATTCAAGGTTCAAATCAAAGGTTCAAGTCAAGTGATCATAGCATAGGGTTCATAGCAAGGTTCAAGTCAAGTGATCATATCAAGGTTCACAATTCAAGAGGTATAAAAAGGTTCACAAATCAAGGTTAAGATAAGAGAGAGAGTTCATGAGAAACCTGTGAGAAGATCAGCATATTTGTACCTTATTCAGACAAGCAAAAAGGAAAATAGAAAGGTCAACAAGAGAGTCACTCCCGCTTTACAGAACCTATACGAATCAAATACCAAGTTGCTCATTTTATTAGGCTTTCCATTTTTAGTAACTTTCTATTTTAGGCAGGTTTCCCGAATTAGCAATTTTCCATATTTAGTAAGCTTCCTGAAATAATAATTTAATCCTTTAAGGTTAAAATGAACCATTAATAATATTTGAGGTTAAAATGATCAATATAATAGTTTAGGGTTGATTTATCAATTTAGTAAAGTTTAGGGTCTAAAATGTAAATTATCAAAATTAAGTATAAAAAAGTCAAATAAAATTATTTTAAAGTTTATTTTATAAATCTATATTAAGATAATAATTTAGACCCGTCGTTAAAATTTTATAGAACTTATTAACGTGCTTACTATATTAATATTTATGCCGCGACGATCCAAGGTTTTATAACCCGACTTCGTTATTCTTAAGCAAATACACCCTTTTATTTTTATTTATTTATTTCAATATATGATCTAGGTTTTTAAACAATCCAATACCTCCCTTCTTTAGTATGAACAAAACAAATCTATTGATCGTTAAAAACAAACGCATCCTCTTTTCTTTCTTTACAATGATCGAATATTATACAAAATACAACCTTGGTCCCATTAAACAATGATATTCGAAAGGTTACATGTCCACAGAATCCAAACATAAAATGTATATCGATTTATATATGTGTATGCGTATATGGTCTCATGCAAATTTCTCTTATTATTTTATGTGACAAAAAGGTGTATCATAAGTTCTTTTTCCTTTCCATTCGGTCCAATGAAGCTCCAAAATTCTGAAATATGCATCCATATAATTCGATCATAGGTTTAACAGGTTATAGTTCTACGGTTCATTCATATATGATTTTATGTGAGATACGCATGCATGCTATTCGATTTATACAAGTTTATAATAGATATTATTAATCCGAATCAAAGCTTACACACATGTGATTATTATCCAGATTCGAAGGGCATTATCTTAGGCTAAAACCTCATGTATCACACGTTAATTATAACAACATATAGTCCGAATTACAAGGACTTTTAGATCGTTATTTTATGTAAGAAACTTATGATTTCATGTGATGTTATAATTCGTATAACCTTTTTATATCTTAAAACCGATTCAAAAAAACAAACCGAACCATGAAGGATCAAACGTATAACTAGGATAAAACAAAAGGAATTTAGAAGGGATGATATGGATTACCCTTGTGAAGCAAAACGATTGGAATGAGATGAAAAGGACCGAATATCAAGCTTGAAACCAAACCGAAACAAAACCAATCTCCAACCCTTATTTACACCAATTCGAACCCTTAAAGCCCTTGTTGTGATCGGAATTATTGAGAGAGAGACAATAGCCGCCAAAAGGATATTAGGTTTTAATGTGTTTTTTGAAATTTGTTATGAATGTCGTGTATTTTGATGAGCCTAATATGGGAAAGGAGCGTGCATATAAGAAGAATGAGATCACAATGACCGAAATTTGTGGGATACATTGACCACAAATCGTTATCTCTAAGGATGGCATGGAATGGGCTTAATTTTATGCACATCTTATTCAGTTAAGGCTTAATAGTTAAAGTCTAGTGTTTTGTACTTTATTTTTGGCCCAAGATCAAAGGAAAACGTGTACAATGTCTTAGATTGTAGCTTGTGATTCCAAGTTAAGTGTTTAAGTCATATAAATCATAATGTAGTAGTTTAAATATCTTATAAGTGTTTTAAGACTTTATTTACTTAGGTTTTAGTTTATATTATAATCTTATAGATTCATGATTAAAGGGGTAATTTGGGAAGTTCACATGTTTGAGATTTTAGGGTTTTACACCCTTACTGGAAAAGGGTAGAATATCTGTACCTTAACCGCAAGTGCAAACACATCATAAAGATCGGAAATTACTCCTTCTTCAGCGAATCTACACGAATTAATAATCGGCTTATTATTAATAACTTATTTTAAATCAGATTGCTCATTTTAGGTTTCTTTCTATTTTTTTGTAACTTTCCAAATTTAGTAAGTTTCTCGAATTAGTAATTTTCCGAATTAAGTAACTTTAGGGTAATAATAAATAATTAATCGAACTTGGGGTTTACAATTGATGATAGATTTAATTAAAGGCTTAGTTTGACAAATATCATAGTTTAGGGATTTACATGTCATTTTAGCAAGGTATAGGGTTTAAATGTGACAATTACCAAAGTTTAAGGTTGAAAGTGTCGAGATGGATTTTAAGACTTATATTAACTAAATTAAGAAACATATGAGAGCAAGGTTGGTTCTTTGCGCCTAGTTTTGGTGTAGCAGCTATATTTCGATTTATTACGGATTTCTGTATTTAAAGTGATTATTTTTAGTTGCCTTTACTTCATAGTAAATTGGTTTCATTTTTACAGCTTGATTTTTCAATTTGTTTTAGGCTTGAATTTTTTTACTTTTTTTATTATTTATTATTTTAATTTTTTTAAGGTTTATGTCTCGCCTGAAACAAGAATCATATACATTTTGTAATTTTTATGAACATTTTGTAATTTTTATGAACTGTATAGCAGTTTTAATAATTTGGAAAAAGTTTGGAGTTGACTTTACACGGCTGTAACTTGGATCAACTATTAAGTGTTAGGTGGTGTTTGTTTTTTAAGAGGCTCTAAATCTGAATCTGAACGGCACATCTTAATCTGAATCTAAATCTGAGGCGTAAATGTCTTAATCTGACCGCAATTGAACGGGAAAAAAAATTCATGTTTGAACCGCACATTTCCTTGCTTGTACTAATTTATTTTTGGTTTTTTTTTTTTTTTTTTTTTTTTTTGTGTCAGCAAGAGGCAAAAAGATGGCGTTCAGACACCCTCTCAAGTCTAGACCATTTAAGTCTTATTTCGCTCTGAACGCGGTCTGAAGAAAAAAAAAAAAAAAAAAAAAAAAAAAAAGATAAAAAAAAAAAAAATTCTGGTCTGAAACAACCTAAATGTCTGGGCCACCGCCGCGTCTGAACGGTGTTCAGATTCAGAGGCTGTTAAGAGCCTCTTAATGAAAAACAAACACCACCTTAAAATATTTTGCACCTTCAGACTATTTTCAGCTATTAGATGTCATATATAATTGAGATTTAATTAAATTTCTACTTGGAACTAGTTTTCAGCATTTGTTCATATGAACATCTTTTCAACCCTCAAATTGATGTTTAAATACTTGTAACTTGTACGGAATGCTTTTTGATGCCTAAAAATAAAGCACATCTTACTAGTTTGGGCATGTGCTTATGTGGTTCACAGCTCCAGCCTACCCTACTTGATTCACAAATGGTTTTTCAGTTTTCGGGTAACTGAGTTCAGTGGCTCCTCATAATCAGTTAACTTATCTCTATTGGAATTGGGGAAGGAGTCAATTTTGATCAACCCGGCCCCGTTTTTCAGTTTTCGGGTAACTGAGTTCAGTGGCTCCTCATAATCAGTTAACTTATCTCTATTGGAATTGGGGAAGGAGTCAATTTTGATCAACCCGGCCCCGTTTTAGCAAGCTGCGTGCCATCAACATTTTGCAATTTTTAATTCACTGCCACATATGTGGCTGCCGTTGATAAGTAAGGTGAAGACTCGTGCAGTGATGAAGAGGAATTTGTTATTTTCTTTGGAAAGTAACTAGTATAGAGACAAAACACTTCAACGACATTTTAGTTTAATGATGACTCGGTTCACTCAACAAATGCCTTTATATTTGAGGTTTACTAATATCTACACTTAGCTTTTTGTTTGATCCATTTCTCTGTGTATACTGAGTATTCAGTGTACATAGGCTTATTCACAAGCTCACACAGAGCTTATTAGTGGGACCCATCCTGTGATTCTTGGCTTTTTGGAAAGCCAAACAACCATATTTGCTAGTTCCAGGCTTATTTTGGCTTTTCAAGCTTATTTGATAAGCTAGATTAAGTCAACAAGTTCCTTGCAGATCTATGTGTTACTGTGAAGTGTTGGATTGCTTATTTGCTTATTTTAGTTTACTATCTGTGTTTTTTCAGTTCCTTTAGCTTAATTTGTGTTCATATAAGTTGTTTACACCTTATTTGCTAGCTTGTATCCACTGTAGAGCTTATTAGTAGCTTGTGCATCATATAAAATCCATAAATACCTTCTGTTAAGCTATTAGGGGAGCAAACTGCTTATTTTTAAGTTTTAAAATTTTTGTCTTTATTAAAGTTCCATAATTTCAGTATATAAACATTTCTTAAAAAGAAAATTCCAAAAATAATCACTTTTAAAAAAGTGATAGCTTCTATTTAAGCCATTTGGCTTATTGCTCGCAATTTTCAAAAAGAAATTTTCATTTTTATAATTTTCATAAGTTCCTGTTCACTTGTAGTATTTCTAATAATTTTCTTAGATTTTTATCTTTTCATTTAGTATTTATAATAATTAATGTTAATTAAATTAGTTTTAATTGAAAAGCCAAAAATAAAATCCTCTAATGTTTAATTTTAATCTCTAGTACTTTTTTATATTTTTCCTAGGTTTTATAAATCATTTAGTATTTTTGGAAAATATTTTCATAATTATTACTGTTCATTTTCTATTTATCTTAATTAAATTAGTTTAAATACTTTTTAATTAGTAATTAAGTAAATAATTGGTAAAATAGTTTAATAATTGTTTATAAACTTTTTATAATTTTTTAGGGTTCCTTTATTAGTTAATTAGTTTTATAAAATATTTCATAATTTTCTAAGTCATTTTTAGTATTATTAGTAATCTAAATTATTTAATTAGTTAATTAATAAGTAATTAGTAATTAATTGATATTTAATTCAGAAAAAGACAAAAATACATATTTTTAGTTTTTATATCATTTTTAAGTTATTTTAGAGTTTTTAAAAATAAATTTTCATTTTCTTAGTTTCCAATAATATTATATTATATTTAGTTTAAGTTAAATAGTTATTATAAGTATTAAATAGTTTTTAATTAATATTAAATAATAAAATAATCAAAAAAATATTTTTCTTTTTAATTTAATTTTCTTTTAATATTAAGTTTGTAAAAGTTTCATTTTCACCCCCTGTAGTTTAAATTTGTGTAAAACTCATCTTTTCTTCTGTCTGTATACGTTTCTGATTTTCAATTTGTTTACGTTTGTTTATGTCTGTAATTCTGTAATTGTTAATATTGTTTCATAATCTTAATTCCAAGCAATCAGTAGTGTAAAATCAATCAAAATCTTTATCTAGTTACTATTCCCAAATCACTCATTCCCAAAACGTTTACAAAACACAATTTCAATCTCGCTGGGACATAACGACCCGGGGATACACTGTGCTTACACGATCATAAAATGATCACTTTCCCTCTCTGGTGTTTGGTTTTTAGTTAGTGCAGTTTTAAAATTTATAAAACACGATTTATCCCGATTAATTCTTTTAGGCACATACGAGCAAGTATACTCCGTTCGATGTATAAAGGGTGGGTAAGTCGAGAATCGTCCAAGAGACTTGGTTGCACTCAAGTGTGTTTGTTTGTTTAAGCCAAGTAACAAAGTTGGTGGTTTATGATTGTCACGGATCAACCACAATAATAATTAAATCTAAACAATAAACGAGACCAAGTTCTAATATGAACCAAATATATGAGAATTTCAATGATAGAAACATGTGGAACTATAGCAACCACTATCTAGATAAATATTCACCAATGTAAGTGAACATTCCCAACTAAACATATATTATTCAACGAACATAAGTCTTAACAAACATGGTAATGCATAAGCAATCATGAAATATAAAAGTAACAAAGTTTACCCAAAGATGAATTACAATAGGCAAAGGTAGTGACAATCTTCCTTTAGTGGTGGCAAGGCTAGAAATGCACTTGGGTGAAGATTGTCCTTTATGGTAAAAGAAACGAGCCAAACGCTTGATATTCACCATTGGTAAGTTGGCAACATTAATTCCTTTAAGGTGGAGGCTGGAATCACGCCTTTGTTTTGGTGCCAAATCTTCCTTTAGGGTGGAGTGCTAGAAATGCACTTGGTGAAGATTCGGTCTTTAAGGGTGGAGGCTTTGATATTCACATGGTAAGTTGGCACAATTCTTCACTTTAAGGTGGAGGCTGGAATCGCCGCCTTTGTTTGGTGCCAAAATCTTTCCCTTTAGGGGTGAGGCTAAGTCACACGGTACAATTCTTCCTTTAGTGGAGGCTGGAATTGTACTTAATTTGTGGAAATTCATCTTGAGGGTGGAGGCTCGATTTCCACACTTAGAACCAAGCCAAGTGGCTTATTTATAATAGAATCAGCCTTAGCTCCAAGCAAGTTTTCTTGGCCACAAAGTGTCAATAAAATGGCAGTAAAATGGAGTTATATGGAGAAACATGATCGGACTTGGGGCTTTAAAGACACTTAAATAAGCATTAAAAATGACTTGGGGAGGTCAGAATCACTAGCCGATTGGTTACGGGACCATGCCAATCGACTGGAAGATGACCAATAAGTAAACCCAATCGGTTGGGATCCAATCCGATCGTTGGATGCATTTTTCCGCCAGAAATGATAAACATGAAAGTTGTAGATCTTCTCTTAGCTTGATGTGGCCGCTTGAATCACCTAAAATCGGAGTTCGTATGCTTTCAACTTAATGGCCAAAATGGTGAAGGTGTTCGGGAACATACGAGTCCTTCCAATAATTCTTCGTTTTTAGCTTCTTTTTCTTAATTCACTTCTCGTTTTCCTTCTGTACTTTATTCTTGATTCTTTGGAGTGAACAACTTTCATGACTTTTATCTTTCCCTAATATACCCTCAAAAGCTTCATTTGTCGGGAATTCTTCGTACATGCATAAGTCTTCGTTATTGATCGTTTTTATGTCTTTTTCTGCATTTTCCCTTTCTTTGAGCTTCCATGGAACCTAAACACATTATGCTCAATTAAGTACCATTAAGTTCATAAAAGTGACCATAAATCACAATAACGCGACCTAAAAACATGTTAATTTTGAGCGTTATCAAATCCCCCCACACTTGACTTTGCTTGCCGTCAGCAAATCTAAGAAAAGAAAATTATAAATGCATACTAAATGACAAAATGTGAAAAAAAAAATTAAAAATTCTATGAAAATCTAAGAAGATATCGAAAATCTTTTTTTTTTTTTTTTTTTTTTTTTTTTTTTTTTTTTTTAAAGGGAAAAATTGAGCGCACACTCCCCCACACCTTAAGGGTTTGCTTCCTCAAGCAAATATTAGAAAAATAAAAATAAATTCCCACATTGGTGCACAAGAATGATTATAAAATTGTGCAATCTACCAAGTACAAAGTACAGATAAGATTCAACGTTTTAAGCTTTAGTGGTGAAAAATCGAGATGTTTGACATATACCCTCATAGATTTTCTCGCTTTGGATTAACATTTTAACACCTTCACGATAAAGAAACGAAGTTATAATTTCACTCAACACTCATTTATTTAAGTAGCGGAGTATATATAAGCAGAAATCAACACTCATTGCTCAGTCATGATCCGTTTATTACCATAGGCGTTTGTAAAGAAACAAAAACTCCACCGACTGGCGTAAGACCAATGTGGTTAAACATCTACAAGAGGACTTTTTTGGGTTGTAAAGTTTAGGCTAAGGGTTAATAGACTTTCATGCAAATATCTTGTTGTAAATCGTAATAGATCGCGCCGCGAATTCTAGTATCTACGCAAATAACGGATGGTCACTAATGGATAACCTTAGATCACTGCACGTCATCAATTCTCAAGAACTCGATGGTCACTAATGTAATAACAACTTAATAACTTACACTAAGTCAAAGGTAAGGATAAGGCATGGGAATATATATGAAAATAGGTTTTTAAAAGAAAAATAAAGTCAAGTCCTAATACCCATTGTTGCTAGTTACGAACAAACCACAAACCCAAAATGATTATAGTTACAAATGCTGTACTGCCTCTTCAACTTTCACATGTCGCATATAATCGATTCCGCCATATAGGTTTCTTCATACATAGCACATTGGCTACAACCATATCACAAAACTTTCATTCTCCTTCATCTTTATTATAAATATAGCACATTGGCTATAAATTGTCATCAATATATATATTTTTTCTTTTTTTTCGATGCTTATTCTCTCTCCTTTCTTTTTTTTTTTTTTTTTTTTTTTTTTTTTTTTTTTTTATTTCATTTTTTTTTCACACACCTCTCTTTCATACATCACATCTCCCCCACGAATTCGCATAAAGCATACACCACAAAAAATATAATAGGAAGTTGGCGCACCTTCATCTTTTGTCGGAATGGCAACACCACTACGACAAAGTGTGTCTAACTAATAATCATAAAAAACCATCCAACATACATCCAAACATACCAAGCACTTAGCACCCACCGTTTAGACTTTGACAGTTAGGCTAAGGTTAAGAGTAAAATATTTTTGTATTTCTTCCTGGATGTACAAAATGAAAGGATGGCTCAAAGGGTATTAACTAGGGGTATCTAGCGTTAAAGATAACGCTAACAAATGGGTTCCAAATACGAGGATAATAACCGATGTGGGTTAAGCAAAAATTGTTTTGTAACGGATTGGCCATTTGGTTTTATCCTAAGGTGGCCTCTTTATCACACGAATACACTTTATAACACACGAATGCGATCTTACGGCGGTCTGGTAATGAATTTACATGTTACAGTTTAGAAATAAATAAAATCCCGGCACACTCATAGCAAAAGATCCAGAATAAAAGGATGTAGGCTATATAGAATAGGCTCAAATCCATCACAATTTAGTGAAAAGGGCTATAAATTTGTGTAGCAACATGTCATCGATCCTAGAATGGATGCATATTAATCGGAAACATCTCGAATTTTTTAAAATTACAGATTTCACGCAAGTGGATAATCTATTATTCTAATATCTAATCTAAAAACGTGAAAACAACTAGTATCAACAAGGGCAAACAAGTATACAATTTTTTTTTTCCCAAAGTGCCCAAAATATAATTTGAAAAAATGAGTTTCGTTCTCCATATTTACTTCCCCCACACTTAAGCTAAAGCATTGTCCTTAATTGTGAAAAATAAACTTCAAAGCATGTAAGTAGGAAAAATAAATAAATAGAATAGTCCAAGAGAAAACAAACTTCCCGGGCCCATAGAAATCGTGATCATACTCCCATATGATAAATGCTAAGCATGTGAGATCAACGATTTTTGCTTCCCAACAAACATCAAACACCAAGTATACAGTCACCATTTAATCCATCTCCAAGAGCTTATTAAATTCTGCAAAAAACAAATGTTAAACTACAAAAAAAAACGCGTAAAATCCTAAAACTCACTTCGTAGGCATCACGGTTGCATTTTAGCGTATGCAACAAGCCTTTTAAACCCATCGGTTGCCCGAGTGGGACGGAAGTCTCGTGGGGTTTCCAGTGAACATACCCACAAAGTTCAAACATTTTTTATTTTAAATAACAAGTACTTATTTATCAAAACGTACTAAATAGAAAACCGAGTTTAAGTAAAATAAAGAAATGACACTCTTTGCAAAATACCAAAGACATTAAAACTAACAATCTAACAAACACACAGAACAAAATACAAATGAAAAATAACTAACATAACACTAAACATAACATTTAAATAAGCACTAAGCAATATTAGCACTTACTAACATTAATCACATAAACCAACATCAATATAAAGAAAACACAAATAGACAAAACTTAAAAATTTTTAACGGAGACATCCAACGATTCGGTTGGAATTTAAAAACCTTTACGAGAGTTCCAACGATCGGATGGAATCCATCCGATCGGTTGTAGCTCTCGTAAAA
>LBNU01036997.1:45809-69210 GCA_014162995.1 Artemisia annua | reverse complement strand
TTTATGTGTAACATTCCCTATATGCTAAGCATCATTTTATTTTTCACCAGGGTAAATTATCAAATGGACAAGAAATAGCAGTAAAAAGACTCTCGCATAGTTCTAAACAAGGGATCGAGGAGTTCAAGAACGAGGTTATGTTTGCAGCAAAATTACAACACGTCAATCTAGTTAAACTCTTG
This sequence comes from Artemisia annua, assembly GCA_014162995.1. Lineage (NCBI taxonomy): Eukaryota > Viridiplantae > Streptophyta > Magnoliopsida > Asterales > Asteraceae > Artemisia > Artemisia annua. The sequence goes on along the minus strand of LBNU01036997.1, from coordinate 69,028 downwards.
GGGTTTTGTACTGAAAAGGAAGAAAAGATGTTAATTTATGAGTACATGCCAAACAAAAGCTTAGACTTTTACCTCTTTGGTGAGCAGTCAATTTTATACACATATTGAGCTTTTTCTACTTCAAATTCTCTAATAAAGTAATAACATAAATTGACATGTGTAGATCCAAGGCGAAGGTCTATGCTGAACTGGGAAAAATGGGTTGAGATAATAGAAGGGATAATCCAAGGACTCCTATATCTCCAAGAGTACTCGAGATTAACAATAGTTCACCGAGACTTGAAAGCAAGCAACATTTTACTTGATGCACATATGAAACCAAGAATATCGGATTTTGGGATAGCCAAAAGCTTTCAAGACAATGAAACCGAAGCGAGTACAGATCGCATTGTTGGAACCTAGTAAGTATGCACAAAACTAGCTAGTATTACTTTGTAACAACATCTTCATAAATATTTGGTTTTTCATATGTGCTAGTAGATTCAGACTGAACATGATACGTTTGGTACTTAACAGTATTTTTGGTGCAATGCAGCGGATGTGTTCCTCCTGAGTATATAAAAAAAGGTACATACTCAAGAAAATATGATGTCTATAGCTTTGGGGTTCTTCTTTTGCAAATTATAAGTGGAAAGAAGAACTATAACGTGTACGGACCACATCAAAGCCTAAGTCTCCTAGAATATGTAAGTTACTTTGACAACTATATCTTAGCAAATAATTTTGCAAAATGATGTTTGAATTTGACTTTGACTCTGAACAATTTCAGGCATATGTTCTGTGGAAAGAAGGTAGTGCCATGGAGTTCATAGATCCTTCTTTGGATGACACATCTTCATCATATAAGCTGATAAGATGCATGCACGTTGGCCTGCTATGTGTCGAAGAAAAGTGGATGCATAGACCATCAATGTTGGAGGTTTCAGCCATGTTAAGAAACGAACATGCTGACGTGCCTATACCTAAAAGACCTGCGTTCTCAACAAGCAAGGATGAAGACGAAAAGAAAGGTACAGAGATGGAAGAAGTGTGTTCGGTTAATAATCAAACCATTTCCCAACTTCTTCCTCGTTAGATATTGTGAAAATTTCAACCAATTAACCAACTTGCACATCTTTGTCATTGTATGTAATGAACTTCTCCTACCATATGCCGCGACATACTTTTTTTGTTTCCATTATATACAACGAATTACCCGAACCAAGATTTTTTAGAGGGTGCTGCATAAGTGTGTGTGTGTGTGTGTGTGTGTGTGTGTGTTTTTTGTTTTTTTTTTTTTGTTTTTTTTTAATGGATTATAAGTACAAAAGTTGCACGATAAGGGATTTATTAGCTAAAATTGGGNTTTTTTTTTTTTTTTTTTTTTTTTTTTTTTTTTTTTTTTTTTTTATGGTTATAAGTACAAAAGTTGCACCATAAGGGATTTATTAGCTAAAATTGGGAGTTGCACGAACCAAAAAAAATACATATTTTAAAACAGTTACACTTCGTGACCTAAATTCGGGTGTGACCCTGCAGCACCCGCGCCTCCCAAGTGGGTTCATCACGAAATATCATAAACCAATTTATTTTTTTTCTCATCTTAGCATTTTTACTTCGCTGAAATGAGCTGATTCTTTTGCATTATTAGGTTCATATTTCCATATGAACAATATTAGGTCATTCATGTGTCAACTTTGCTTTGCTTTTGCAAATGTTTGCAACTTTTACAGATTTAAGGCAATGTTTTTTCACGGTTGAAACTAAATGTCGTGAAATGTTGTTTTGAAATCTAAGCAGCCTTATGTAACCAGATCATATGACACCCTCCTTATTACATTTTGTGCAAACAAAAATGCAAAACTATCTTAGAATGACTCTTTTATAAATTTCTTGGTTAATTATCAAAAGGGTAAAGTCCATTTATGCTTCATGTATTTTTTCTCTAGTCTTATTATGCACTCTGTACTGATGAAAAACTCATTATGCATAACCTACTTGGCTACTTAATTAAACATTTGATTCATTATGCATAATATTTTAAATTTTTAGTTATGCAGAATGAGTATACATGAAAAAGTATATTATGCATAATGAGTCCAGAGATTAACTGCATAATGAGACTGGAGAAAAAGTTTATGAAGCATAAATGGACTTTACCCTTATTAAAACTGTTCTAAAGGCGCTACAAACTGTATGTCTTTTGACATGCAACATCAACCTAAAGCCAGAATTTTATAATTTAGCGAGGTAAAAGATGCGAAATGGTTGCAATATCAACCGAGTAGACTTCGTCAATCGCTCCAAAGTTCTTTTCGTCTTCATACTTATTTGTTGAGAAAGCAGGTCTTCTAGGCATAGGCATACTTGCATATTCGTTTCTTAACATGGCTGAGACTTCCAACATTGATGGCCTTTGTGCCCAGTTTTCTTCGACGCATAGCAGTGCGACTTGCATACAACTTATTAGCTTATATCGTGAAAATGTATCGTCCAGTGTAGGGTCTATGAACTCCATGCCTATGCCTTGTTTCCACAGAACATAAGCCTGAAGTTGTTCATCGTCAAAGTCAAAGTCAAACACCATTGTGCAAACATGATTTTATTGTGTAGAAGATTTAACCATACCGGCCTAAACTATTTAAATGAAAAAATAAGTGAATATGCTACACAATTCGACCTTAAGGGAAGCTGTTGATGAATTAACTTACATATTCTAGGAGATTTAGGTTTTGACTTGGTCCATAGACATTGTAGTTCTTCTTCCCGCTTAAAATTTGCAGAAGGAGAACCCCGAAGCTATAAACATCATATTTTCTGGAGTACGTCCCTTTTTTTATATATTCAGGAGGAACACATCCGCTGTATTGTGCAAATGGAATAGTTGAGCGTCTAAAGAATCATAATCTTATAACACCAACAATATTATGTACGTGGATGCTCTGAAAAGCACTTACTAGGTTCCAACAATGCGGTCTGTACTTGCTTCAATTTCATTGTTCTGGAAGCTTTTCGCTATCCCAAAATCGGATATTTTAGGCTTCATCTCAGCATCAAGCAGAATGTTGCTTGCTTTCAAGTCTCTATGAACTATTGTTAGTCTCGAGTACTCTTGGAGATAAAGAAGTCCTTGTATTATTCCTTCAATTATTTCTACCCATTTATCCCAGTTCAACATCGACCTTCTAGTTGGATCTACATAAATCATTTTACGTTATTAGTAACAATATATATTAAATGAAGAACACAAGATATGTAGGATTTCTTACCGAAGAGATAGTAATCTAAGCTTTTGTTAGGCATATATTCATAGATCAACATCTTTTCTTCCCTTTCGGTGCAGAATCCCAGTAGTTTTACTAAATTAACATGTTGTAATTTTGTTGCAAACATAACCTCATTCTTGAACTCCTCAATTCCTTGTTTAGAACCATGCGAAAGTCTTTTCACCGCTATTTCTTGACCATTTGATAATGTTCCCTGGTGAAACGACAAATATACATATTAAACTTAACCATAATGCTCATAAGTAACATTCTCTATAGACTACATAACGCTAGTTCCACAAGAGGGACTTGGTTATGGTAAAATAAAAGAAGTAAATACCTTATAAACTGGTCCATATCCACCCTCCCCGAGCTTATTTACTTCAGAGAAGCTATTTGTAGCTTCCCTTATGTCATCAAAGCTAAGAACTTCCTGGTTGTGATTTGACGATTTCCCTTTATGCGTCATCTGTTTCACTGTTAAAGCAAATGGAAAATTATTTTGATTTACAAGATATAATATGATCATATAACCCTCTTAACAATATCACAATAGGTTTACCCCCTACATAAAGTTTTGTTTATTTTTTTACTGGCACAGAGGAATTTGCTACTAGCGAAATGTGAAAGGTTTACCTTTTGATGTGATCTTTCTTCTCAGGTAACCCATTATGCAGCCAAGTAACACAATAATGAAACAGATTGTGCACAAAGTAATCACCAAAAATCGCTTGTGATGGCTGTATTTACCTTCTTCTGCTGCAAAGTTCGTCATTGTAAATACATTCACTTTCTAAACTACTTTTATGATTGCATTGCAGCGGGAAAAAATGATACATTTTCTCATGTTACACATAACACATGAATGGCAGTACCAACTTAACCAATAGATGCGTGTCGTGCAAGCTACAACGTTTCTCATGGTATGTGCACAAAGTGTATCGCTGGTGCATATAAACCTACTAAGTTAAGTTATTCAAAAGACTAGGTCATTACTGTAATAATTTGTTTGTTTAGTAAATCATATACAGCAAACAATATTATTAACAGAATGTTTAAAAACCAGACAAAAAGTGTTTAAGGTCAACCTGACCCGCCTCTATCACTTACCGGCAACCTTTGAGAGTTCCCATTTGCAGTCATTAGGGACCTGCCACACATTATAACCAAGAAGCCCCTTCTTTTTCGCATAAGCAACTTTAGTTCTAATAGCTTCCACATCATCAAATCCAATCCAAAACGTACCAATCACACAAGAATTTATCACATACGTGTTATTATAAACCGAGTTAACCCCATAACTTCTCATATACTTCTTTATATACTCATAGCTCACTGACCCATCTCTAGTAATAGCCACACCTTTAGCCGGTGCACCAATGCCACTATCTTTTGGATCCACAAGCGTCCACGCATACCCATGGTATGCTAACCCCAAAACAATCTTCCTAGCAGGTAAGCCTCTTTTAATCCATTCATTTATACCATAATCTGTACTGACTTTAGTAGATGGATCATATAAAGCTGAATGTGCAGCCGTGATATTAGTATTTAAAGATGTATAATAGTCATATGATCTAACATGCACCCAGTCGAAATTTCTTCTTACTGAGTCAACCGGGTAGCTCAATCTGTCGTTTTCAGGCGAATAATGACTCCCCATAGTCAAAGTCAAGTTTTGGGTATCCACAGCAACGCGCAACTCGTCAAATAAAGGCCTTAAGTTGGTCATGTTTCCCTTTGTACTTAACAAAGTAGTGACATAAAGATCAAGTCCTTTAAACCCGTGAAGCCTTGCCACTTTCAATGAAGACTCTATAAATCTTTTTCGATAAGAGGGGTTCTCAGCCATTTTTAGAAAGTTTGACGAACTTTCGTTATTTCCATAGTATCCATTTTGTGTCCATATGGACAAAAGTGGTATAACGGACGGGTTGGTTGTTTTAACTGTGGACGCGAATGTAGATACATATGGTTCATCCGAATCTTTTAAAAAAAGCTCGTGTGTTGAAGGATTGATGTATGCAAAAGCACAGATGAGGTGAGTGAACAGAGCTGAGTTTATGTTTGGTACTGGAAACTCGCTACCCGTGTACCAGTAACCAGCTTTGATCCATGTTTGTGCTCTAGAAGTGTTCAAGATGAATAAGATTACCAGGGGGAGGATAGCCATGAATTGGTACTGCACATAGAAGGCAATTTGGTAATGATCTTTTTGCATGTGGAGTCATTGTCAGTAATCAGTATCTAGCATTCAGTGAAACTATTTTTGGATTTGCCTATTTTTAGTTGCAAAATGTTGATTTTCTTCTCTTTTTTTTCTTTCACATGCTAGAAACGTGTCAGGCCGAAAGCCCGTTTCGGATAGATAAATTGCATAGGGATGCATGCACTAGTTATATATGATGTTTGAAACAACAACAAAGGGCTTGTGTCCTAATGGTACCCCATGTTGTGTTTGATAAGCTCCGCAACCAAATAATTGTTGGTTCAGCTTATAAGACATGTGAGATACATTTGTTGCGTTTTTAATTGTCTAAAGGGTTTAACTAGTTTGAGTGATAAAGTAGGTCCTTGTGTAAATGCTAAATCTTACTGCTCATCCTGTTACTACCACATATCAATCATTTAACTACTCATCCTGTTGTATTTTTGTTTTGTTCTAGCCCCTAGCTAACTTATTAAAATTCAACCGTTAAAAAAAAAAAAAAAAAAACTACTATCACATATCAATCATTTAACGGTGAGTGATAAAGTATGTCATGGTGTCCCTAATGATTAACAGTTTAACACATAAGATGTAAGAACCTAACAAAAAAAGATATAGCAATTTTTATTTTCTTTGAAAGAGTGACCCAATCATTAAATATGACTTTGTTTTCCAAGGACAATGACAAGTCACTCCCTTCACGTAAAGACAAGTACCAACTCATCTTCTTTATGAACCTTCATGTGAAGTCTCAAAGGTTGTTGGACACAGACTTTCTTTATGGACTTGAATTTTCGTCATTTAAAAAGTCAAAAAAAAAATTGTAAGAGCAAAAGGTGTATTGACAAGACCAAGCTCGCCACTCCTACGTGTATATCAAACGGCCCTCTTCGTTTGCTCTTCACTACACCAGCCGCCCCCACTCTCTTTGTTTGGTGCTCGTCGTTCAAACAAAGCACAAAAGACAAATGAGTTTTGCAGCTTTTTTAAGTATGTATATATAAAAAATAGAGTAAGAAATCAATAAATTTGGGGTGGGTGGGCACACAAAATGAAAAGTTTGTTTCGTGTTATGAGTAAGGGGTATTTTGAAATAAGAGTGTTGAAGTGATGTGGCACCCGGTGAGACCCAAATGGACAGGTATGAAGCTTCACCGTACTTTTGCTCCCAGGTACCAGTAGGAGTCAAACACAAACTAGTCAAATTTTATACATTAAAAGAATGTTCAAAGATTAAATTAATATTTGAATCGTTTTTAGTTTTAGATTTTATTTATTTTATTTATTATTATTTTTTTAATGAATAGTTAATACTCCGTACTATTTATTTTTGTATCACGCAAATGAAAAGTTGCGCATTTCGAATACATCGTACCTGAAGTTAAATAACTCATAAAAATCAAACTTCTTTTTCATCTAGAACACCAAAATAAATCTCAGTTTTATGAAACTCAACAAAGATACTTAGTAATACGAAAGATATTACAAATAACATAAACATGAGCATTATGATACATAGTAACAATAAGCATAGTACTTAATATTGTGTTGTTTGTGCGCTTTCTTTTTATCCTTGTGAGGATGGATAGAGCTATATCTAGTTCATCTCCAAATGATCACCATGAGAAAAAAGAAAATAATACTTGAAACCATATGGAAGGTGCTATAAATTCTCATAATATTGTGCAGCATTGGTTCGTCTTCTTTGCTTGTTTGTAGAACATCTGTTTTGAGAATCAGCCAAATGATTGTTAGTTGTCTGCCTCTTAAGACGATTTAAAAATCAAGACATATAGCAGCAACCAACAAAAGTGATGTTGAAAAAATGTCTAATATTTTCAGTTATGTAATTCAAGTGATGTAACCAATGTGTTAAACTGTTAGTCTGTTACGCCAGATATTCTATGTTGGGGCATAATGGCTGGGGTAGAGCGCGGGTTGTGTAATTGGTACAGGCCAAAACGGGTCATATTACTTTAGTGGGCGCCATACAAATTTGCAAAAAAAAAATTGCCCACCTACACAAGCTTTTTTTGGTAAATGGGAAGGTACACCCCAGCAAAATATATTGATTTAAAAAATATTTACAAACCTACAGGACCAAACCATATAAGCAATAACAAATAGTCATTCCCAAAACATGCTTCCGCAAGACTTTAAGCATCCACACTATCACAAAACCAAAAATGCTACTACAAAACTGTCAATAGCCCTTCAAACAACTGATTGACATGTTCCCTTAGTTAAAACTTTTTTTGGTGTATTGACGCGCCCATTTAATTCATTTGAGGTTGCTAAGGGTTACATAATGAGACTTGAGAGTCACGATGTCTGAAGGATATGTTTACAACCTACTGAACATAAGCTCAGGTAAACATTCTTGATTTTCACCACAATATCAAGAACCAAATGACTTGTTTTAAACCCTCCAATCTCTATAACGGATTGACACCAAAACCTCCATATCACTAGTCTGCTAATATGATTTTGCCCCTTTTTTTTCTATAACATCAACCTCTTACCAACTATATTGTATCAAATATTTTAGTCCTTCCCCCCTAAAAGTCGCAACTTTTTACAAGTGCTGGCTGCTAATCTGAGATGCATCTTAGGTATAATGTTAAGTTGCAACTTGTCACTAAAAACTGGTATAAAATTACCTAGAGAACCGTAGCAGTAACATTGCAAGTCTTCGACAACCACAGCAAATAATATATGATGTAATCCCAAACGAATACTAACAAAGTACTACATATAGAAATAGATAAGGATTGAATATCATAAAGTTTCGGATTTGCTAAACCACGCACCTGTGAAGCTGCACTGAGATCTGAACTCTTCTCAACTAAACTGTCCAGCTTCTCGCCTCTTTCAAGGACACTATCAATAGTTTTATGCTGTGACATATAGAACCACATAGCAATATAAATAACAGTACTTGACTTGCTGAAATAATTAGTTTTCTGAGACAAATATATGACACAAAAAATTAAATATGCATGCTTACAAGGATAATTTTGGTTTCATCTAATTCTCGCTGAATTTTCAACAGCTTATCTGCCTCAGCGGGATCCTGAAAGTCCGAAAACAAATTATGATGGTTAGCGATCAGCTCATACTCATAGTGAAACTGGTGAAGCTTAAAGCTAAAGAATAGAATACAAAACTATAATTCATGTAGCAAACAAATTCAATGACAAGTTAAATGTACCTGAAACTTGGTTAATGCGTCATTAAGATAAGGCCATGGTTGAGTACTATCTGCTTGTATGGACCTCCATGAATCACCAAAAGACTTTTGATACTCATCTATCACCTGATCAACATTCACGTTCAAGCATCAAATCATCCCAGTTACATTAATTAGTCACAAAGACAAAACAATATAAGCATACCTTGTTCAGCACTGAGAATGCACTTCTCACAGGATAATGATCATCCATGAATCCGACAACACATAGACCATTTCTGTTATATGAATGCACCTTATACTCTATCACAAAATAAAAGTTTTTCAGAGCACGCTCAATAATCACAGTTCTTACAATATACATATAAAAGTCATCTCTTTTTTAAAACTGAACGTACTAACAATCTAAACCTGGGTCTCTTCTCAGACCCAGGTTCAAACCTCGATGTGTGAACATCTTGGGATAGACAGGGAAAAGTCCGGGACAAGGGGAATCCCGTTTACGCCGCGTACAACTTTCCCTGGGTAGCCTAAACATGGATCTTTCTAAACGTCCTAATCTTTCCGGCTAGTGTACATTGCAAAAAAAATAACAACTAAACATAAATTTCCCACATTCCGCTTAATCACTCATCAAAAGGTAAACAAAAGTTTCATTATAACAAAAGGAGCTAAATTTAAGTTCTTTGCCAATAAACGAGTAAAATTTCAATTTGACAAAGTCACCTTTTCTTTATAATAAGCTAAACTTAAATACTTATCAGCACTCGAACATCCTATTCCGAATTCAACACCGACACCATCAACCAAAAGCAATACTCCCTCCGTCCCAAATTTATAGTCCACATTTCATTTTTGTGTGGTCCCAAATTAATTGTTCGTGAATTTAGATCAAGTTTACAATATTACCCTCACTTGAAGTTATTATTACAAACATTAAACAGGCTGAAAATTAATTATTTAAAGGCAAAACTGTCATTTCAAAAAGTAAGAAAAAGAAAGCCATAATAATTATTTTTCCTTAAACTGCGTGTTTTTTTTGTCGGTGGACAATTATTTTGAGACGGAGAGAGCAACATAAATCCTAAATACAAACAAATACAAAATTAAAAAAAAAAAAAAAATGAATGAAAAAAAAATGAAATGAAAACCTTCGTGTTGAACAGAGTGACGCTGATCAGGAGGGGTACGTTTAGCGACAGTACGGCCAACGAAAACAATAAACTGACGAACAGTAACTCGTTGAAAATAACCAAAATGATTGACATCAGTTGCGTTCGCAAGTATTACCGGATCTGATCCCTCGGATCTTGGATCGCATTTCAATACTAACAACGCTGTTATCTTCATCTTCTTCTTTTATAAAATTAGCGTTATGAAAATATTGATATTTGGGTAGATCGATTGGATTGTGAATTGTGAATTGCGTTATGTTTACGAAGAAGGTCGAATAAAGGGAGTTGGGGATGATTGAATGGAGTTTTGTAATGTTGTACCCACTTTTTTTGCTTTTTATATGATGATCTGTCAATAACGTTAAAATGCGACCACTGTTTGGTTGGGGTGTATCGGTATGAATTTGACTTTGAAAGTTATTATTAGGGTGCGTTTGGTTTGTAAGTGGGATTGGAATTGGATTCGGATTTTGGAAGGTTTGAAAGATGTGGGAAATGAAAAAAATGGGGCCCGCAGGTTTCAAGTGAAACCACCCAACTAAGGTAGGAATGAAATCTATCATTTCCTCATTCCCTCATTCCCAAATTGTGAGCCCCGCCTAGAAACCAAACATAGATTTTAATCTTTCTTTCATTTCATTCCTTCCAAAAGCATGAACCAAACGCATTCTTAATGTTGTTTGGTTGGTTATGACTTTGAAAATTATTATGACCCGTTTGGTTTGTAAGTGGGTTTAGGATTAAGATTAGGATTTGGATTTAAATTTGGATTAGGATTTTGATTTGGATTTGATGTAGGAGAGATAAAATATATTATAAATTATATACTAATTATTTTTTATTTGATAAATTCTTTAAAAATAAAATTAATTATTGTAAAAGGACAAAAGAAAAAAGAATATGTGATGCTTATTAAAAGAAGGCCCACATGTTCAGGGAAAATAACTTAACCCCAGCTTCTACTTAGGATTGTAGCATGCGGAATATTAAAGATTCAACCCCAATTTATGGGCCCACCTATAAGCACCAAACAACAGATTTAGGAATGGTATGAGCCCAAACCTCCTAAAACATGGGTACCAAACGGGCCTTTAATGTTATTTGGTTGGTTATGGGGCCCACCACAATGTATTGAGGATACCTAAATGTGAAGGTTTCCTCATATCTTATGTGTGTGTGGTTTCATCAAACCCTCTATTATCATTCAACCATATACCAACACCCATACCCATTGTGATTCATAGCAACCAACCAAACTCACCCTTAATAATTTCATATTAAAAAGAAAATAGGAAATAGTTGAAGGGCTATCTTTGGCATAGAATTTTTTCAAACTTTTGTCCTTGTGGTTTGCACACGTTTTCACTTTTCGTTCCTGTTTCAACTTTCTTTCATTGTTTGTCTTACATTTGATCGAATCTTGCACCATTAGTCCCTGTTGGCAAACGCTCATTAGCCCGGTCCGTTAAATCCCCCTCACGTGCGAAAAACATGAGGGTATTTTGGTCTTTTCATGTCTCAGATACCAAACTTAACACTTGCCAATGAACTTTACTCTTTTTCTTAATGATCTTGCCAACGATCATGACTATTCAACCTTGGAAATCCAACCATTCGTCCCTAAATATGAATTCACTATCAAATCATGTATTAGAACAATCCCTTGATATAGACGACTCCGATCTCCGACCAACCGCCGCCCTCCGTCCCTGCAACCACCACTACCAAAGCCGTCACACAACCCCCACAATCCGAAACCTAGTTTCATCTCAAACTCCTAAATTTGATTATCATGCTGAAAATGCTGTTAGGACTTGTTCAAGCGGCGAAGCTCTGTAAATTAGCAGATATTCGGGAAGGTGGGGAGGAGTGTGTAATGTCGACACAAGCGTATATTACGAAAGTTTTAAAGGATGTGGGTGAAGATGAGGATTTTACTCGTGGGCTGTGAATTAGCGCGGTTGAGTTTGTGAATGCTGATGGTGGGATTGTGAGTGGGTGTTTTGGCGATATCAAGAAATTTTGTGATAATGAGAAACTTGACAAGTTTGTTGCAGTAATCAAGTCTTCCACTCCTAATGTGCTGGGTGATCTAACGGCAACACTCAAAGATCTTTCAAGTACAGTTTCTTGTACAATTCATCATAAAGTCCTAACAAATGGGGGTTATGGAAAGGCTATTACCGTAGGAGCTGCTTTGATACTTCATGATGCTTCCATGTTTTCTCTTAAACAATCAACCCATTATCTTAACATTACAATAAGAAATTTAGTTAAGGTTTTCCACAAGGATACAATTCCTGTAAATGGCACCGGTGTAGGTGGTAGTAGAACTATTGGTTGTACAACTGATTTACCTGCAAGTTATGGAAATGGCACTGGTGTAGGTGGTAATGGAACTATTGGTTGTACAACTGATTTGCCTGCAAGTTATGGAAATGGCACTGGTGTAGGTGGTAGTGGAACTGTTGGTGGTAAAACCGATTTGCCTACAAGTGATGGACATCTTACTATTGAACATGTACGTAAACTAATATGTTAACTAATTATGTGATACATATATATGTCATCTTTCTAACAATATGTAATAGTTTAACATTATACAAAGGAACAAAAAATGGGATTAAATCGAAAAGCATTAACACAAACAAGAGTTGTTAGCAGATTCATGTCTAATCTAGGAAGGGGGCATTGGGAGGCAGTCAAGTGGCTTCTACGCTACTTGAAATGTACTTCGAAGGCTACCCTCTGTTTCAGAAGAAAAGAGGTATTAGAAGGATTCTACAATTCAGACTTGGGAGGTTGCTTAGATTCCGGAAAGAGTACTATGGTTTATGTGTTCACAGTGGGTGGTACAGTAGTTAGTTGGATGTCTAAACTTCAGAAGTGTGCCACTATGTCAACTACATAAGCAAAGTATATGGTTGTTGTAGAGGGTAAAGAGTTGGTATAGTAGAAGAATTCACTTGAAGAGTTAGACAGAGCCCAGACAGAGAATATTTTGTATTGTGATATTTATCTCGCGAAGAATCTAGTGTTTCATGGTCGTACGAAGCACATAAAGATAAGATATCACTACATCCGAGAATTGGTAAGTGAAGGGATCTTATTTTTGATGAAGATTCTTGGAGCAGAGAACCCTAAAGATGTGTTCACCAAGGTGGTGATAATAGAGAAGTTGAAGCTTTGCGCAGCTTCAATTGGCCTCTGAGATAACTGATAAATAAAGGATGGTGTCTTACCAGAGAGCGGTTATTCCCAGTTTGATGATGTTGGTTCAGGATACCTTGTATCGAAAGTCTCCTAGCCATGTGTTTGGTTAGTTGGAGCCTGTTCAGTATGTTCAGCGGTATAGAAAGTTAGAGCAGTAGCTTTGTTGAAGGGAAGATGGTTTGAAGTTTACAAAGATTACTTGAGACGGGGAGCAGTGAAATGATCAGCTTACAAGTAGGAGATTGTTGAGTTGTGGAGACTGATATAGGCTCTGTTTAGTATTAATCTACCAAGCGTACAGAGGTAAGACTCTGTGTATGCAGTAGCTCCTTAGGATCCTACTCTTAAGTAAAGCAAAAGAAGATTAACAAGCTTTGTCAGGTGAGACAAAGGTTCTGACGCTTTAACAAAGGCTTCAACAGAAGGCTCCATACAGAGGCTATGTCAGGCAAAAAGAGGCTTCTGGGCTGTGTTTAGAAGCACAGGCTTGGACCATATGGAGTTAGTTGGTTTTAGTCTGGCCCCTAAATTTTTATCTTGGGAAGTAAGCTAGAATCAGGGTTTCCATACCTATATATACCCCTCAATGTAATTGGAAACATAATATCTTGTGTGTGTGCGTACGTTAATAATAATGTCTCTCTGGTTTGACCCCGTGGACAGTCACGACTACCCTAGTCGTGAATACCACGTTGTAGCTTGTGTCACTTTACTTTTTGTAAGCTTTGTTTAAGTTCAGTGCTCATACACAGGTGTGCGTCGTTGCTATATACTGCTCTGTGATCGAACAGAGGTGTGTGCAGGTGTAATATACCCTACTCCATTACTACTGATGGCTCATTTGTTTGGATTTTACAATGTAGTCCTAATAGTGAAGTAACAAACGCATGAGAAAGAAACAACAAATAATGGTTTCAAAATGATTAAACGATACCCTTTGTCTTATAATGCCACACACTCGTAAAACATGTTTTTCTTATTTAAATTTTCAAGTACACATATTAAGAAAAGGATGGGAGTTGTTACAAAACCTGGTGGTGGCGACGACCAACATGGTGGCAGCAGTGGTGGAGGTGGAGGAGGTTTAATTACCTTTGGCGACAGAGGTGGTGTATACACTCGTTTTCGAAAGTGTGGGTGCTGGAACAAAAGATGATATTATTGATTTATGTTTCAACTTTTTATTTATAAATTTGGCCAAAAAGTATTAACTAATGGATCTCAAGTACATGTGTATTTTTATTTTCTACATCTAACACAAAAACGCTTTTTTTTTACTTTTTTTTTTTTTTTTAAGTTTTGGTTAAATGTGGAAATATTATACTTTTTCATTAAATATTTTAAAAATAAAATTAATAATAATTCAGAAATTACCTGATAAGGAAACATTTTGTTTTTCGCAAAGAAAATCCTCACCCGAGGTTTTCCTTTATTATATAACATGTATATAAGATTATGACTAAACAAAAGAATATGAAACTTATTGATGAGCTACTATACATTGCCTATACTATGTCATAAGTGAAACTATATGTTAGCAATCGAATACCATTAACGTGTAAGTAAATTAAACCCTCATTTCCTGAATTGAGCAATGATAGCATCCACAACCTACCTAAATGAATCAATAGCCACGCCTTGAAAAATTCCTATCAACGAGTCGTCCTTTAGTTTCTCAGTAATACTCTTTTCTTTCTTTTCTTCGTTCTCAAAGGGCGGAAATCCCAAGGGAAAGGGACCAACATCGGGATATAGTGTCGTACCATCTGGATAATAGACTTTTTGGTAACTCAATATCGGCTTGATTGGTTAGCCCCCTCACTGTTGATCGTTTCACAACTACTCGTAACTGCTTTTCTTCGCCAACCCTCTTCTTTAAGTTCACCGTTTCTTTCATAGAACCTCCTATACGTCCAAATGTATTTTTCAACCACTTTGTTACCCTCTTTAGTCGTTGAACGAATATGGAACTTCTCTAATGATGTTAGTGATGACTCGTGAATAACATTTCATCGATAACGTCATACTCTTTGATTCTTGTGCATGCATCACATGGTTTTAAAAAATTGTTGCCTTACTAAAAAAAAGAGAATCATATTTATTGTTTTCAGAACTTTTCAAAATTTCAAGTAAAAGCCAGTGTAAAGTTACAAAGATCAATTAGAAAATAATTAGAATTATTTTATACAAACCCAATAGACAATTGTATTAAGAATAGGGTTAAAATTAGTACACTATAAATACTATGTTTATTACCTTTTTCTTTATTCGTTGATAGCAAATAGAATCATTTTATTCAATCCCTATTTTTGACACCAACAACTTTTAAAAACTTGTTTTACTTTTTCTCTGATCAAAATCCAATGTCGATCCTCAAATTTACTCTCATAACCATATTCTTCACCATCAATCACTTCACCATTATAAAGTCATCAACCTCATTCGTCGTGAAAGTATCACGGGATGAATCCATTTCCCTCTATAGTCTATACCCTGCTACTCTCCCCCTCCAACGCACAACTCTCCCGCTCGCCCCATCCAGCAAATATAGTTGGATAGATTGCAATGCATGAGTACACATCTCCTCAACCCACCATTACATCTAAAGCATCTCACGCCAATGCAATTCAATCACTTCACTAGCATAACTGCTTCGACCACCTTGTCATACAACTCATGCGGGTTGTTTCCTCAGAACCCGGTTATTAAGAATATAATTCTTGCACAAGCATTAGTTGATACGCTTGGTATGAGTTTCAGTGAGGTAAACCTCAACAAGAATACAATATATGAGCTCGGGGTTGAGCGGGGGTATGATATATAAAATAGCTAGATCACTGTGGTCTAGTGTGACTAGGTTACCTATAATAGACTTCTTTTGTGGTGGGGTGGGGGTGGTAAAAGTAATAAAATAATGTTTTAGATTAAAATAATGTTTAAGATTAATTAAGATTTAGTGATCTCATCTTATGGTTCGGGGAGTTAAATATTGGATCACTTAAAGCAAAGAATTGAGCTTTTGTTGGAAAATGGTGGTGGTACGCTAGGGTTGAGAATGGGAGCTTTGGGTTAAGGTGATGAAAAGAGTATATAGGTGTGAGGGAATGTTGGTGAAGTCTGTAGGGGCGAGTGAGGGTGGCGGTGGGTGTAGGGGGCATTGTGAGAATAAGGACGAACATCATTAGGGTATCGGATTATCATCATCTTTTGTTAGGAAAATGGGGGGATGGGACGTATATATCATTTTTGGGTAGATGGATTTATGGTGGAAGGTTGAAAGATAAGTTTCCTAAATGTTTCACTTGAATAAATGTAAGGAGGGGGTAGCTGCGGATAAGGGTAGATAGGAGGAAGGAGCTTGGAGATGTGTTTAAGATTGAGTGAGGGAGTCGAGGGGGAGAGTAGTGGGGATTTGGAGAAAAGTTTCAGCAACACTAACATCATTTTGAATTGTATGGACACTTAAAAATGGGTACTTAAAAATAGTGGCGTTTTTTGCGTCAAGGCATTATCACACTTCATGGAGGAGAAGTGAATCAACATTGGGAATGACGATATGGAATAAACTCGTTCTAAAAAAAGTAAATGTATTTGTGTAGAGGGCAATTCGGGGTTGACCTTCAATTCTAGTGAAACTATACAAGAATAGGATCAATCTACTCACAATTTTATGTCCAAGTTAGGATAAGATATGTGATACTATCAATCATAGCTTGGTCCTTCGCAATGAGGCGCTGAAGGGTTGGGAAAAAGTATTTGAGTGGTGGAATATGGATAATGTTAATGTATTTTCTACGAACAATATTAGAAACATGAGAACCTTTTAGGCTTATGGAGATCGGAACAGTTAATAAAATTACATTATATTGAATTGCTTAGCTTTGCTTGATTCTACAATGCTTGAATACATCCCGTATTTATAGTAGTCTATGAAAAATTCTTGGCATAAGATATTTTCTATAAACATGCAACATATCTAGAAATTTATCATACTTCTAGATAATTTTTTTATGATAATTCTACATCATTCATTTTTAGTATTGATCTAGATTAATTCTCGTGGACTTGGGTGTTTATTAATGGTCTCATCTCAATTGGATATCAATTGGATCAAATCAAATTTATGACCAAATACCCCTTTTGAACTTAATTTTTTGAAAAAGTTGGGCCATTTTTTTTTCCGCCAAAACGTTTCCCGCCAAGATGCATCTATGATGCATCTTTTTCTTTTTGGTGCAAGTAATATCAAAAAAAGGAATGATTTTTATATCTTATATGCAAGTAATATCAAAAAAATAATGCAGATTGATGAGTTTTAAAAGAATGTAACCACTTACTTGACCAAATCTTGTTGCAAAATCATGAAGTTCTTACTCTAATTAATCTTAGAATACAACTGTAACACCCTCAAAATATTGTAGCGGAAACTAGTGTCACTGGGGTGTTACTTCATAGCACAAAATATGAGACGTTTTTAAAATTTACCATTCGATAAATGAAACCAGAGTTATAACAAAAGGTCTCAAAGTATAAGATTACAAAAAATGTTTAACAAAAATAATATCGAATGGTGAATTTAATGCATCCTAGTCTTCAAAACATGTCATGCTACTCAAATGCTCCAAGTCATGCCTTACGAACCTGGGAAAATACATGCTTAAAGTGTCAACACAAAGGTTGGTGAGTTCATAGGTTTATTGTATAAGCTAATAACCTTTTAAAGTAAATCCTCAAGACAAATATAAGTCAACCTAATCTTGATGCAAACCCCGCCCATATAACTTCTAGCCTCTTAGCCTCTTAGGTCCACATATAACTTCATGATGATAAATGTAAATATTAAGTGCGGACCACAAGAAATAAGTGTATATGAACATTATAACATATACAATTTCATATATAAAAATTGTTACAATTGCCCTAAGTTCCTGAAACTAAAGCCTTAAGTTTTATGGTTTCTAGTTTCTGGTAGATGTCCACCTAGGACACCCAAAGTTCCTTAAATGATTATGCGTCCGTTTGACATACGAGTCAAGTAGGGAAACCACCCGGACGAGAGAGTTCAATCCCAATAGATCTGTTCACAACATCCGCGCTTACTACGTAATTAACGGTTCATAACTTTGGCAATCTGTAATAGTTTAGTGCACTTGTGCCCGTAAGTAAAATGTAAACCATGTATTAAAATAAAGAAAGTAGTGTGTTTTAGTAAACGAGTAAAGTGTCTAAGTAAGTGAGTACAATGTTTCAGAAAACGTATCAAGTGTTTTAGTAAAATAGTAAAGTGTTTCAGTAAACTAGTAAAGTGTTTCAGATAAACAAGTAAAGTATGTAAGTAAAACAAGCATGCATTCTCACCAAAAAAGTAGTTTAAAACGAGTAAAGGTGAGGCTATGAAACTATCTTAAGCAAATGTTATAAGCAAAGTGCAAATAAAACAATGAATAAGCCTAGAAAACCCTACGAGCAACCTAAAATAATACGTTCCTTCTTAGGTTTTAAAATGATAATGTAAAAATGCAAATAAGTTTTACAAAGTTATTATATTAATGATGCCATTGTACATAAAGTTTATAAAGTTTATAAGAGTTCAAAGACTAATTTTGACAAGTATATATAGTTTTACGAGCCCTAAGTTAAAAGCTGTTAGGTTTTAGAAACTTTACCCGACTCAATAAATTTGTTACTCCTAAACCGTAAAGAGTTATGATTCGGCCTTTACGTCCACGGAAAAGTTTTGAGTGTACTAAATAGATTTGTGGGTTCCATTGTCTAAAAAATTACATAACCTGAGGGGAATTACCAATTTACCCTTAAGTACCCAAGATTTGTGGGTCCCATTGTCTCAAAAATTACATGACTTGAGTGAAATTACCAATTTACCCTTAAACTAACAGCATCAAAACAGTCCCACCAAAATGGCGATATCTTAACTTCTACAACTCCGTTTATTCCGTTCAAAAAGCCACGTCTAAGTTAAAGTGTTATCTACACTTTCTCTTTTTACATCAACAGTAGGTTAAGTACAAAAAAATGACTTTGATACGAATGAAACTTGTAACTGCATTTCTTTGCCAAACTTCTTGTTTAAGTTCCTGTTCTCTTGTAAAATCTTTTATAAGTCCACACATTCTTTTCGACCACTTTATTATCCTCTCTAGATGATGAATGAGCACGTAACCACTTTGACTTTCGCACGGACGTTGGTGATGACTCGTGAATAGCATGCATTGATGATGTCATAGCACTATTTGATCCTAGTGCATGCATCTTCACGGATGACGACGTTGCTGTCCTTAGTGATGACTGGAAACGTTCTTCTTGAAACATGACGAAATAGGTAGTATATTCTTGTTCATCTTGAAATTGGTTGCATCATTTTTGTTTGTGTGTGAGTTTAATTTTGAGAGACATTTCAATTCTTGCATGCATGTATCTGTATATATAAGAAAAAAAATATAAAAGCTTGTTAATGTAGATATTTCTGAAATGCAATAGTATTAAGTTTGTTGGGGATTTTGTATATATTTTGGTTTTGAAGAAGATGGTTAGAGAAATGGTTAATCAGCAATATCGATCTAATGATAACTAAAATGTCTATCAAAGTATATTAGTATGTTAGTTTACGTGATGGTTTGTAGTGTAATAACATCCGTAAAATACTTCCCAATTAAGTATTTTACTTGTAGTCCAGTGGTTGGGTTGTTGGACTCTGTTCCAACAGACCCGAGTTTGAATCCCTTGGAGGACACTATTTTGATTTCTTTATTTCTTTTTCTTTTTTTTTTCCTAATTCGATTCAAACATAATCCTACTTAGGGTTTTGGATCAAATTCATGAACAAGTATAAGAACACTAGTTGTTTGATTGTTTACGTGTAATAAGCACTACCATCCTAACGTGCTTCGTTTGACGTGTAGTGTATGTTTCCGTTAGAGGTGATAATTTAATTACTAACGGTTTTTCAAGATTCAAGATCCATTGGAATTAATCTTTATAGATTAATTAAAGGTTTGTAATTATGTGTTTTATTTATTTGTTTACCTAATAACATCAACTAGATCCATCCGATGCCTACTCGTAGTAAATGGTTTACTAGTTATGTTAAATCCAACACAGGTCTACCAAACTTTAAGCATCTCTTTTCAGTGGGCTTTGTTCCACTAAATCTAGATGTATTCTTTTTTAAAATCTCTTGGAATTTCCTAGTAACGCTTTTCTTGAAATTCTTCATTAAGATCATTTAGGTACTCTTGAATGATTCTCACATCTTCTTCATTAGTAGGATCATCTTGAAAGTCCTGATCAACATAGTTAGAGAAAAATGCAGTTAATATGGGTGAGATGGTCAGGGCTTTCTTGCTTTCAGTAGGATAAATTTCGGCTATCAGATTTTCTTCATAGTTGTATTTTTCATAAAAAGTGGCTACGTCAAGATCTATGACATGATTGGAGTTTATGAGGCATAGATTTAAGTTTAGCCACTTGTTTGAAAGACTATTTACAAAGCTAACATTTATTTTGATGATTTGATAGTTTGACACCATCATTTACAAGTTCATTCATATGAAACTTGTATCTGGTAAAGGTCTGAAAGAGACTTTCATCATCAGTCGACTTGAAAATATTGTAGGCAAGTTTAAGGTCCATGACCCTTTTTACTTTTACCTTAGAGAGTCCCTCAAAGTTAGGAATCAAGTCAATCCACAATTGTTTAGCTCCCAAAACCTGAAACCCAATGGTCAAATGATGATAGGAGGGTGGTCAATCAAAACCAATGCCATAAAAGTTTTATCATATCATGTCTACCAAATGATGTGATGGAATCAAGTCAATCCACAATTGTTTAGCGGTTGGACATCCAATGACTGATTCCATCACATCATTTGGTAGACATGATATGATAATACTTTTATGGCATTGGTTTTGATTGACCAACCTCCTATCATCATTTGACCATTGGGTTTCAGATTTTGGGAGACATGCAGTTGTCTTTGGAACAAAAGGAGCTTCCTCAAGACAATTTAATGAGGTAATGTTCCATCCTGCAAGATAACACAACGTTCTCTTTTTACATTTGGTAAATCTTGCAACTTCTAGTTTGGGATCTACAAGTTTGTGGTACTTACTAGACATGGTAGGATCTTGATTTTAAAAACTTTTGAACGGTTTATGAAAGAAGTTTGTGATACCACTCGTTGTTCCCTTTTAATTGGTTACAAGGAGTAACAGATGTTATCTATCCGATTTCCATGCTAAATGAAATATGCAAAACAGTTTTATATGACAAACAAGATAAAAAGATTTACGCAAGTAGTTTCAACGTTTAATAACAATCTAAATTGAATGACAATTGTCGGGTGATCTTCTCACTAACTTAAACATAAACCGAAGTTGATGTCTAAGTAAGAACTATACTAACCAGTATAATTTAGTTCTAACCCAACCAGGATAGTTGTACTCATTGCCAATGTTAATTACTTAAATTGCATAAAGATTCCTAAATCCTTTACAAATCTAAAAATCATCTAAAATAAGATTTTACAAATCTAAAAATCATCTAAAATGAGACGACTGCATATTTCAAAGATAAAAACATAGTCCGCAATGCTCATATAAACACTTCAAATGTCTCTTCTGGCACTCCATTACCTATTCCCTACACAGATATCAAAAGGAAAGTAAAAACAGATTAAACTACTATGTTCAATCAGTAAATATGGTTAAAATTTTAAAGCAAGAGAGAGTTTAGACCTTTGGATGTGATCAAGAATCAGCCATCTTGCTCCAACAGGAATTTTCACCTCTTGCAGATAGCTGATCGAATCATTTATTTTAGAGTAAATTACATAAATGGTCACTATAGTTTGTCCATTTTTTCACATTTAGTCACTGAACTTTTTTTTTGACATACATGGTCACTGAAGTTTCAAATCGTTATAGATTCAGTCCATTTCGTTACATAAATGGTCACTGAAGTTTCAAACCACAATGACCATTTATGTAACGAAATTGAAACCTTAATGACTGGATCTGTAACAATTTGAAACCTTAATGACTGACTTTGTCAAAAAAAAGTTCAGTTACTAAATGTGAAAAAATGAACAAACCACAGTGACCATTTATGTAATTTACTCTTTATTTTATTACCAGAACCATATGTTATTTATATGTTGCCCTCAAAGAAAATCACAAGGAAAGAAAAAGATTGTACGTTATTACTTGCCTGTCATTAATCAATAGGAGAGTTTTGTCCGTCAACAAGCCCTTTTTGAAGTTCTTCTCATAACGATTAAGGCCAAGACCAGATAACATATATTTAGTGATACGAACCTATCCCATACTATGCTCGACTGCTCGTATTGGTTCATAAGTCCAAGTGTATAACTTACTCAAAAAGCTAGCTTGTAAGAGCAGGGGACACCTAGACTTATAAACCACCACCCAATACCATACTTGGGCGATGTGGGATCATAACAATACCCTACCCTTTGAAGAACCAACGTCCTCGTTGGTCACGGCTATGTTGTGTTGGTGGTTATGAGCCCAGAACAGGGTAAGATAATCAAAGCCTAGCTACGTACCAATTTAATGGTTACCGGATATCACTTGGAATCATGTTATCACTTTCCAAAGTAAACTATTCGACCCTAATGCCTGGGTATCACGAATATCTACTTGGGATAAGACCAAATGTTTGTTATTGAATTAGGCACAATTCAACAACCCTTGCGTATTATAGTGTTTATGTTTTCTGTGTCACTTCATGCTCTATTGGATTTCCTATTTATAGGAAGATACTCATGGCTAGTCAAATGGAATTATGAGGATTAATCGGCCCATTAATCTCCACATAATTATCCCCATTATAGCCACTAAATAGTGGTTACAAGACCAATTAAACGTGGTCATGATTGCAGATGTAACTGATTTGAATAAGTCAAGTCAGTTACAATCTTATCCAGGGCTCCATCAGCAGAATCTCTGCTTATCAGCAGGAACACAATACTATCTGCTGAAACATCTATCAGCAGGAACATAATACTATCTGCTGAGACATCTATCAGCAGGAACATAGTACTATCAGCAGGAACACTGCTTAACCACTATTTCAGTCAGGGTAATCAGGGACTTATGGGTGTACACTCCGTACCTCCAAACCCATTTCCAAGTATGATTTGATCCCT
>LBNU01036997.1:31784-43186 GCA_014162995.1 Artemisia annua | reverse complement strand
TCAATAGTTTCATCTACCTTCATTTTCCTTTTGAAAATCCATTTGCAACCTAGAGGTGTGCAACCTGGTGGTAGATCAACCAACACCCAAGTGTTGTTTCCCATGATGGAATCAATCTCATCATTTATTGCTTCTTTCCAGAAAGCAACATCCTGGGACTTCATTGCTTCTTCAAATGTTTTGGGATCATCCTCAACAATGAAGCAATAGGAGTATTGGTCAGAGACCTCACTTCTTGTACCTTCAATTAAATATAATTGAAACTCAGGTCCAAATGACTTTGGAGTCCTCACCCTATTGCTCTTTCTGAGCTCAGGTACAGGTTGTTGTTCCACAACCTCAGCAGGAACCTCATCAGAGGTTTCTGAAAACCAATGTCATCAGTTCCATTGGGAATCCTGTGACTTGGTCTAGGGACTGATGAGAATCTATTCTCATCAAAGAGTGCATCCCTTGATTCAATTATAGAGTTAATTGAAACATATTCATTAGGTTCAATAACATAGAACCTATAAGCCTTGGAATGCTCAGCATATCCAACAAAGATGCATTCAATGCCTCTTTCACCCAAAGTTTTCAATTTTGGATCAGGGAGTCTTACAACAGCCCTACAACCCCACACCCTGAGGTAATTCAGGTTGGGTTTCTTTTTAGTCCAGAGTTCATAAGGGGTAACCTTGTTCCTTTTGTTTGGAACCCTATTTAATAAATAGCAAGCTGTTAACATAGCTTCACCCCAGAACCCTTGACTTAGTCCTGAATAGGACAACATGGAATTAACCATCTCCTTCAGTACCCTGTTTTTCCTTTCAGAGATACCATTTTGTTGAGGAGTATAGGGGGCAGTTGTTTCATGGATTATACCAACAGACTGAAAATACAAAGGATCCATGTATTCACCTCCCCTATCAGTCCTGAATCTTTTGATCAAGGACCCAAGTTGCAATTCAACTTCAGTTTTAAACACTTTGAATTTATCTAATGCTTCATCCTTAGTATGTAATAGATAGACATAACAAAACCTAGAAGCATCATCAATAAATGTCACAAAGTACTTCTTGTTCCCCAAAGAGGGAGTGGCATGCAAATCACACAGGTCACTGTGTATTAGCTCCAAGAGCTCAGTCTCTCTTTTTACACCTTGAAAGGGTTTCTTAGTTATTTTGGTCAACATGCAAGTTTTACACTTTTCAGTGTCCATGTCAAAAGCTGGGATTAACCCATCCTTAGACATATCTTGCATCCTTTTATAATGTACATGGCCAAGTCTTGCATGCCAAAGGGTAGAGTCATTCATTTTAGAGGTTGACATAAAGGCTGAATTAACAATATTATTGACAATATTAAGCCTGAACATTTGATTACACAAATAGCCAAAACCAATAAAAACACCATGTTTAGACAAAATAAACTTATCAGATTCAATAACTTGTTTATATCCATGATTATTCAAAACACTACTAGAAACCAAGTTTTTCCTTATATCAGGAACATGAATAACATTAAACAAAGTTACAATCTTTCCAGAACTAAAATTAAGATCTACACAACCACGACCATGCACCAAGGCTGTTGACTCATTTCCCATGTGAAGAATAGATCCATCATTCAGTGACTCATAAGTCTTGAACCAGCATCTATCTTTGCACACATGAACAGTTGCTCCAGAGTCAACCCACCACGCAACATCATCATCCTGCACATAGTTAGATTCAGATACATATGTAACATAATAAACCTGAAGAGATTCATTAAACATATTCTGACCTTTCAGTGAGTTGGCTTGACCACCACTTCCTGAACCACTAGTGCCTGAACCATTGGTTTTACCACCAACCTTAACACCTTTGCAATCCCTTTTAATGTGACCAGGTTTGCCACATTTCCAACAAGTAGGTGTTGCCTTCTTGTTAGGGTCAGCCCTTGTGTTATCATGATGTTTACGCTTGCCTTTGTTGTCATTGTACCTGGTGGAATTGTTATGTTCCACCATATTGACAACAGATGCACCAGTAGCATTGCTACTTTTTGGCTTGTCATTATCTTGCGCCCTGAGGGATTCCTCAATACGCAAATGACTACCCAACTGAACAAGAGTCAGTTCCTCCTTCTTATGTTTCAAGGTATGCTTGAAATCTTTCCAAGAAGGAGGGAGTTTATCAATGATACAAGAGACTGAAATAGCCTCATCCATGTTCATTTTATGTTGTGTAAACCTTCCAAGTATACCAAGAAGTTCATTGTATTGTTCCATGACTGGTCTTGAATCAGTCATTTTGTAATTTGTGAAATTACTTACAAGAAACTTCTTACTTGAAGCATCCTCAGCCATGTATTTGGCTTCCAAGGAATCCCATAGTTCTTGGGCAGATTCAACATTTTGATAAACATCAAAGAGAGAGTCAGACATACAATTGAGGATTAAACCTCTGCAAACATAATCATCATTCTCCCATTTGCTCCTCTTCCTTATTTGATCCACAATAGCATTGTCACCATGATCCTCTGGAATAGCAGTGTTCAGAACATACACCACATTCATACTTGACAACAAGAAGTGCATCTTCTTTTGCCACCTTCTGAAATCAACACCTTCAAACTTTTCCAATTTGGAAAAGTTAGCAACCATATGCCTCATAGCAGCAGCCATTGATTATCACAAATAGTTTACTTTGATTGTTGGTGGTTATGAGCCCAGAACAGGGTAAGATAATCAAAGCCTAGCTACGTACCAATTTAATGATTACCGGATATCACTTGGAATCGTGTTATCACTTTCCAAAGTAAACTATTCGACCCTAATGCCTGGGTATCACGAATATCTACTTGGGATAAGACCAAATGTTTGTTATTGAATTAGGCACAATTCAACAACCCTTGCGTATTATAGTGTTTATGTTTTCTGTGTCACTTCATGCTCTATTGGATTTCCTATTTATAGGAAGATACTCATGGCTAGTCAAATGGAATTATGAGGATTAATCGGCCCATTAATCTCCACATAATTATCCCCATTATAGGCACTAAATAGTGGTTACAAGACCAATTAAACGTGGTCATGATTGCAGATGTAACTGATTTGAATAAGTCAAGTCAGTTACAATCTTATCCAGGGCTCCATCAGCAGAATCTCTGCTTATCAGCAGGAACACAATACTATCTGCTGAAACATCTATCAGCAGGAACATAATACTATCTGCTGAAACATCTATCAGCAGGAACACTGCTTAACCACTATTTCAGTCAGGGTAATCAGGGACTTATGGGTGTACACTCCGTACCTCCAAACCCATTTCCAAGTATGATTTGATCCCTCAAGTGCACTAAATTTTCCAACATGTTGGTCACGGTTGGCACCCCTCTTTGGGTCCAAGCCACCACTCCATAGGCCACCACTCCGAGCTCGTTGGTCACGGTTGTGTTGGTCACGGTTGGCACCCTTCTTTCGGGTCCAAGCCACCACTCCACAGGCCACCACTCCAAGTGTTGGAACATCGAATGGTAAACCTGGCTCTGATACCAATTGATACGAACCTATCCCATACTAGGCTCATATTGGTTCATAAGTCCAAGTGTAGAACTCACTCAAAAAGCTAGCTTGTAAGAGGAGGGGCAACCTAGACTTATAAACCACCACCCAATCCCATACTTGGGCGATGTGGGATCATAACATTTTGTTTTTTCATACGGGTCATGCTTCTTTGGTCGTGCTTCTTTGCTCGCTGAGACCATTTCTCGTTTACCTGCATGTGGGTTTGGGTAAGAAACAGTAAGTTTTATATGGGTTGAAATGGCCCTGACTGACCCCTGGCACATAAGTCAAGGTTTTTCTGTTTTATCATAACAAGTTAACTATTATGTAAATATGATTTATAAAACAATACTACAATTACGATAATTATCGACCTTTTTCACCAAATCAACTCATGTATGCATTAGAAAACACTCTTTATAGACATTTGACCTTTTTACGTGTTTCCTTTTGACATTCTCTTTTTGTGACCCATGAGAGCTAATTAAAAATCAAAATCAACCCATTAATAGGAAATGTGGAGGAAGAAGCAACATGATTACCTTGAACGCACCACCATAAAATAGTGCATAGTAAACATCATTTTTTATTGCATTGGTACCGTATATACCACAAACTAATGAGGCCATGACTCCAGCAGCAAAACCTGTCACTAATGTAATGAGATCCAAAGATGAGTTTAAATCAAACCGCAAACAACATGTTTGGATGTGCATTTTGTTTCGTATTTAACCAGTAACGGGTTCTATGGATGTGCATTTTGAAATTCAATATGTGATACCAAATAATGGTAATCCGATAAAACAGGCTGAAGGAGATATCTTTTAAAGTTGTAATCCATATGTCCGAGTGTTTGGTAAGTATGATTATTTAACTTACCAGTATTTTTGTGATATCAAAATTTTCAACAAATTCTTCGTACACAATATTAACAACGATAAATGTATATGAGAAGTTCTAAATATAGTAAATAAGTAAATTTTTAGTTTGTTGCAAGTTATGATCCGTGACAGAATATCTGACACATGATACAAACACTAAAGTCTGATTATCCTAAATTAGTTTCATACCCATAGGATCAGTTTCATATCACACATTTAAACAGCCCTAGGATTTCATATCATTAATTTATTTGGTTTATCAACAAATCACAATGGATAACCAAGCCTCATGCACAGAGAGTTTTGCTAAAACATGATAATGGTTTGTATCTTTATAGAAAATAGGGAACTAAAGGCTTACTTTGACTGTACATCCTCCTTGCCTCTTAATCTTTCCATGCAACAAGATATGCCTGAGTGAGCACCTAATTAAACAGCCCCATTACAAGCCCTTAGCAAACGCCCTCCTCCAATAAGAATCGGTCCCATTGGCGCCTGTACTACAACAAATTGTTTTTTGTTTGTAAAATGCTAGTCATATTACATAAAGACTGCACTTGTCTATCTAAACATTAACTATCTTTTTACATAAATTAAGGTAGAATGTAAGGTAAAGTTGTTGTTACCTTTGAATTAATTTTGAGCGGAAGGTCTGTACTAAGATAGTAACCCGAGACACCACCTACAACAAGTCCAAAGGAAGTTACAACAGCAACCGCAGCAGGTAAAGACTGTTTGACAAACCAATTCTTGATTATCGTCTCACATTCCAAGTAACCACTCTTTAACATCATCAATGGGTTCTGCAGCTGGATATCCTTGCCCACCATCACCATAACTCCACCTTGTTTATCTCCTTTATCCATGACAAGCTTTTCTGTTATGCAAACGAGGTGGGCGACGAACCGCCGCGTTGCGGCGGGGCATCGTTTCACGTCGTTCATCATTGCAAGAAAGTGAAGTGGGCCGGTGAAGAGAATGAATTTCATAATAATAATACTAATCATCTACATGAAATCAGTTAAGTGCAAATCACAACCGCACCGTGTAATGCATTAAAACACTTAAATGGAAGCAGATGCCACTATAGTAATGCGATTGACATAAGCTATATGTGTATCGGACAATACATTAGAAAAGAAGAGACTACCAAAGGAAGTTTTAGCTTCAAATTACCAGAATTTTCAAATTGTAATGACAAATTATAATTAAAATACATCAAATAATTAGCTATAAACTTAATCTACCAAGATTTCCCAATAGCCACTCACCCTCAGCATGAACATTACTTGCAGTGACTGTCAGTGCTTGAAGATCGGCACGAACATCGAAAAATCCCATCTCTTATAGTCGCGCGAGCTGGGCAGCATATTGTTTTTCTTCTGGAGGCACCCATACTTCAAAAAACAAAACAATTATGAAGTTAATGAGTCAATAAATGAGAAAGGCAAAATGTAGTGATATATGTTACCATGCGAATTGTTTGGAGTTGTAAACCCGCCAGTTCCCAGGCCGCAAAACATGTGCATGAGCATATCCAAATTCATGTTACCAGGAACATATCATGTTTGGGAAGTTTTCCATCTCATCTCATCACATAGACCTGCAAGCATAATTAGTTTTCCATTAGATAAATGCCTTAACAAAATGAGTTTGCTGTAGCATTTCTCTATTATAGGCTTTCAATCAGAAACTTAAGATGAAAACAGAATCAAACAACCCATCTTTCTGCTGTCCAAACAACATATAGAAAGTGTGTAAAATACGACATAAAAATGTGCAAACAGCCTTAAAAGTCTTTGAAAACTTGTAAAAATCAATGCGGAAAACGTACAGAATATGCAGTGGCAAATTTGACTGGAATTAGAAAACTGGCTCGACTGTGGTGGCTTAAAACCCGGCGGGTCACACTTGGTTTCAAATTTTTAAGAACCAATTGCCTTTGACACATTATCTATGCTGGAACCGATTCAACAGGTTAAGAAACATATATTGTTTTGAAAAGTTAATAACGCTGAAAGTTAATCATTTATGCATGCACTGTCTTTTTATTAAAAAAAATGGATACGTAGTAAATGAATGGAAAAAGGGACATACTTGTTGAAAGCTTTCTGAATTTGTCTATGATTTGCATCCTCTTCGACTCCATCAGATTATCAGTTGTTGCGGTGTTTGTAAAATTCAACTTTTTCAGGAAAAAAAGGTTAGACGATTTACCATAACAGAAACCCTATAGTTTAAAACCCGCAAAACTAAACACAATTAAACCTAAACCCATTCAGTGTAACGAAATCCTTGAAAAAAAAATAATAATAAAAAGAAAAGAAAAAAAAACACCAATTGAATATTAGAAATTATTAAAACTTAAAACTACAATTAACTGCACACCTTACATGCCAATTGAAGGTGAAACTGTTGTCTGTGACTCATCTTCTCCATATCCATCCTGTCACACAACCTGAAAAACGCAACAAACAATTATTATTGAGACACATACTGAAAAACGCAGCAGCCTTTCTTTTTGGCAAAGAGAAAAAAAAAATAATACTAATTGCGATGATGATCTATGAATCAAGAGTCGAGGCTAGAGGTCGGTGCGCATGAATCTGGAAAACTGAATGACGGGTTAGTGTTAATGGGCCAGACGACCCAGGCAGCATGACCAAAATTTGGGCTAAAAAATGAAGCGGGAGCCGAAACGACAACGAAGGCGTCGTTTACTGTCGCCATATTACTATATATATAATGTGGATTTCATACATTACAATTTGATAAAATGTCTCTTCTACTACGATAAATAAATATACTATTTCATCCGTCCAAAAATGATCATCTACATTGCCATCTTAGCATGTCCCAATATAACCGTGCACGTCTAAAAATAGTAACTATATTTATTAAGTTTCTTGTATTACCCTAACGTGCTAAAACTATTATCCGCAAAGTTCTAAGAAAACATTAATTATTGGCCAAAAAGCGAAACCGTCAATCCAAGTTATTGTAACTGTAGTTGTAAGCTTCTAAACTGAATGTTTTTTTTATCTCGTAGAAAAATTTATTACAGTGATTATAACGGCACGATGCATTAGAACAGTGGTGGATCCAGGATCCCTGTCGGGTATGCATGTCGTTTAACTCTGAATTTAAATTTTTTATTTTCACATTACTGTTCGTGCCATGGGCAGAGATAAAGGGGGAGCACAAGGGGCAGGTGCCCCTTAGGCCCTAACGAAAAAAATTTGTAGTGTAAAATTTCGAAAATATCTTATTTAGTCATCTTTAATCTTTATCCATAATTCATTTTATTATTTAAAATTTTAATTAATCCTACTTAATTTTTGTAAAGTTTTATAAATCAATTTTATTTCAAAGGAACAATACAAAACTTCAAAAATATGCCTTATAAGTTTCTTGAATAAGGTTGGAAAATAAAGTTAAAAGAGAAAAAAAATAATCAACACTAGAGAGGTAAATCATACAATACCATGATTAAAGAACACACCCGGGATCTCTGATCTAATATGCCTTTAAGGGGGTGTTTGTTTGATGGGTTTTGCGACTTGGGTTTGGGTTGATGGTAAAATTAGATTGTTTGGTAACATGATGTGAGCCCTTAAATTGGTAATGAAAGTTGAATATTTTCTATATGCTAATCCAAGGCACATGTCCGGTTTACAAATTTGCTACTTTCATTTCATGTACTTTTTCAAAGTGAGTGGGTCATCTCTTCACCTCCACCATTATTCATACTCAATATCTTTTAGATTTTAATTTTATGACAAAAATACACCGTTGGTCCCTAAACTTGTCCAAAAACATCGTCATGCCTCCTAAGTTTGAAAAATCATCGTGGTGTGTCAAAACTTTGTGATTTTGAGACCGAATGTGTCCCTTGACCAGGTCAACGCTCATTTTTTGTTATATTTCCAAGGGCATAATAGTCCAACCACATTTATAACTATCACATGGTTAAATCTAACATGACAATCAACTTCAGGGACCAACTGTGTACTAATATATTTTTAACTATGCAACTTTTTCAATATCTTCTCAGATACGGCTATTAATGTACAGTAGCGACCAGAGTAGGGCAGCCATGAATTCACGTTCTACATAATTACTAGATTGTTGCCGTGTAACGAATTTAATAACATTATTCATTGTTAAAAGAAAATCACGACCTGGATCGAGTTATTGGCCTCTTCCTCATTCGGTTAGTTAGCTACTACCACCAATTCATCATCTTTACCAATACAATCTAACTAAAATATGGTTCATCTACACATTTAAAATATTATACATGTTCACAACTAAAAAGGACTGATAGAGGCTGAAGCACTAATTTGAATTTACTCGAACTGATGTCCAGCTTGTGATTATGTTGTCAGCAAGCCAAATTATATTAAAAATTTCATGACTAACATTTTAAAAACATACAGAGAAGCCATAAAAATTGAAACCCCAAACAAGACGATCAGCAATAGCTATATATTATTGGTTTCGTTGTCTTTCTACTCTTGCTGATAACTCCAAGTTAAAGAGGCCACATGACTGCCTGTCTGCCATTCTTGTGAGCTTAATGCTTTTGCGAACCTCAAAGAATTAAAAACTACATCCAAGCTCAATAATACAGCATAAAAGAAACAGTTCTCATAACAAAAGCATAAAGCGTTTCCTGTTATATACTTCATCTGAAGTTAGATACATATAATTTGCTGACATGCTTATTAATTAAATGATAAAGCTAGAGAATTTCTAACACAACACCACGAGATATTCTATGTTTCAATAGGATATCTCGTGGTGTAATGCAGAAATTCTGGCATTAGGATTTCGCTTATTAACCTGATTAGTAGGATCGACCACAATCTTCTTCAAAGCAACACTATTTTCATAAAAATACAAAGCCAATTCAAGGTCACTGATGCGTCCTTAATACCCTCCTATCCGCACCTCCTCCAGGTGTTGATGGATATGCGTAACCTCATGCCTTATTAGCCTTGATGTAACTACAGGCGTTCTCCAGATCAGCTGCCACAGTTTCCAAACAACATGAGTAATTTGCAGATAAAAGTTAATCTCGAGTTTATTATATTTGGTGCTTCTGATACAAAAGGCCTTGTATGTAGCTTTGTGAAAAACAATGACTACCCATTTTCATCACAGATGGCATACAGGAAATTCTACAAAGAGGACCACAAGAGTAGAATAATTGAGTCTGTAAATAAGGGCTTCTCAGGAATATAAAAAAATATATATAATTACAATAATAAACTAAATAATTAATAGCATTTAGTAGCTCAAATATGATTTACAAAAGGCTACTAAAGATGCATAACAATTAAAATATATAACTGTTTAAATGAATTTCTACTAGGAATAGATCTTGCATGCCTAATTAAACTGATGTAATTCCCTTCTCTAGCACCTTGCTCGTTCTAATAAAATGCAGTTAAAAAACATAATTGTCCTAAAGCTCTTGTTCAACTATGGTGTTTGTTATGCTAGCTGATCCCCACAGAATTTGAAAAAGTTGCATAGTTAAAAAATATATTAGTACACAGTTGGTCCCTGAAGTTGATTGTCATGTTAGATTTGACCATGTGATAGTTATAAATGTGGTTGGACTATTATGCCCTTGGAAATATAACAAAAAATGAGCGTTGACCTCGTCAAGGGACGCATTCGGCCTCAAAATCACAAAGTTTGGACGCACCACGATAATTTTTCAAACTTAGGGGGCATGGCGATGTTTTTGGACAAGTTTAGAGATCAACGGTGTATTTTTGTCTAATTTTAATTTACAAATTCAATTATTAATTTGATATGTATTATGGGTTTCTCTAACTTGTGCTCTAGGGGCACAAGTTAAGCACGCTAAAAAGACAACATAAAAGGACACAAGGATACACATAAATTGTACTTTTTTGTGAATCCTGGTGTCCTTTTCTGTGGGCTCCCGGTATCCTTTTAGTGTGATTAACTTGTGCCCCTAGAGCACAAGTTAGAAAAATCCATGTATTTATATAGAAAAAAAAATATATAAATCAAATCAAAATCCAAATCCTAAACCTAAACCCGCCTACAAACCAAACGGTCCCTAAGATGCATGTCTTACAAACCAAACGGTCCCTAAGATGCATGTCTTCAACCATTGGACTACTAATGCGATGACAAGAGAATGAAAGTCTGTGGGCAACTTTTATAGCTACTTGTTTGTTAATTTTTCTTAAGTCATGTTTAATTAAAAGATAGCTTAATGCAGACAATATCAATTTTATTATTTAATATTTTTGGTCATCTTTTTCTATTAAGTTACAAACAAACAATTTTCATGTGACTTAATGATTCACCTTTTATCATATTAAGTCAATTAAGTCGAATTCAAACACCACGTTAGTCTAATAACTCTATTTGACTTCAAGATTTTGATTATTAGATCATTGCAATCATTTCTTATTATTTTCTTTACAATTGCCATTACTTGAAAGCCAAAAACCAACAATTCTAAATCAATTACTTTATGGCAAGTGATTTGCATATTCTTAAATCTTATTGAGACAATGTAATGTATAAACACTTAAAGCAAGCTAGACTTAAGTACAACTATTTAATGTATATAGTAGAGTGTCCCAATAAGATTCAGGAGTATACAAATTAATTCCCTTACTTTATAGGACAAGAAATAATTGGTAAAAGAAATAAAAATTAATTATTTAAATGAGTAAACCCTCGGGGTGGGAATATAACGCTTGTTTTTACATACGGACGCAAGTACTAAAACTGTTACTTTGCCTAAGTTACCGCATGCCATTAAAGTCCCCTACGAATCACGAACCGTTAATTACTTGTAAGCGCGGATGTTATGAATAGATCTATTTGGGTTGACACCCCGTCCGAGTTGGACGCGCCAACCTGTCAAACGGACGCATATCATTCGGATTATTTTCGAGTGTCTGGCAAACACTTATTTAGGGGCACTGATAACT
>LBNU01036997.1:0-10926 GCA_014162995.1 Artemisia annua | reverse complement strand
GGCTGATTTGGAAACTATCGATGGTAATGCCAAATCTTGTCTCGATGTGGTTATTCAAACAACAAACTGGGTCATTTGGAGATATAGAAATCGTATTTTCTTTGATTTAAAACCTCCAAGAAAAGATACTCTCTTAGAAGAGATCAAGGAGTTATCTCACTCGTGGATCCTTCACCGGAATAAAAAAGTTAATCCGGATTGGTTTGTTTGGATAAGTGATCCTATAACTTCTTGCACTAATACTTTGTAATTCTTTTATCTAGCTTTTTGCTAGTTTTATAATATATTCTGCCGTTCAAAAAAAATATGGTACATGAAAGGCTTGTTGGTGAATTTTGTTAGTGTAACCAATGTTTTAAAAGCTGTTTTCTCAGCCGACTCTGTCAAGTTTCCGGCTACTGGTTGAACCGCAAATCAAACCGGTTTTTTAAGATATCTAATCAATCTCTATCACATGTTATTTTTATCACATGTGATATTCAAATACAATGTGATATATGGATAGCGAGCTATGAATGTATGTTTTTCATTGGAAAAAATGAAACTTATTGATTTATATACAAATACTTATGCAAATTTTAGTTGTTTAGTTTTTGAACTTTCAGATTAATGTTAATCACATGTGATATGTCATGCAAACTTCAATAATGAAAAGAAAAACGTAAAAAAACAAAAAAAATGGTCAAAAACATATGAAAGTTTCCATCTATTTTAAGATAATAAAATGTTCGTCGCGACGGTATAATTTATTTTGCCTACGATTAACGGTTCATGGGATATTTAAGTTTTACAAGATTGGTGTAATTATATTTTTAATTAAAAATATTAATTAATCTCACATATT
This sequence comes from Artemisia annua, assembly GCA_014162995.1. Classification (NCBI taxonomy): domain Eukaryota; kingdom Viridiplantae; phylum Streptophyta; class Magnoliopsida; order Asterales; family Asteraceae; genus Artemisia; species Artemisia annua. Next base: position 10,082 of record LBNU01036997.1, on the reverse strand, counting down.
TTTTTCGCCATAAAAAATGAGTAAAATGAGATTGTCTTCTGCATTCAAAACATTTTTGGTATGTAAATAAAGTTTCCTCTTACAACTAAATATTCACCATAATAGTAGATATATTAAAGAACTATAAGTTAGATCAACAAGATCAAATATGAGAGAAAAAGAGAGATATCACGAAAGGAAAATGATCGTTACGCCTAAACGTGTGACTAGTTTTCACCTAAATAAACATGGCAATGATTTATTAGTTTGTGAAGAAGTGGATCCTTGTGATGTCACCAACTGAATGCCGCCACATAAGATTGAACATACATTTAGGCCTAAAAATTAGGCATGTCAACCAATGCTCATCATAAAAACATTATTAAGGTTTGTAATATTGAGAGTATATATAGGCAGCAAAGATCACCGGTAAGCAACGGTACAAGAAATCGGTTGAATAGCCACGGACTAAATATGTGGGTAAAAGACATATTTCCGCGGGTGACTGGTTAGTAGCAACGAATTTTCGACAAATACATTTAAATGGGTAAAAACCTTCGAGGCTAATTATTTAACCACGATATTTTCAATCCGTGGCAAGTTTTCTCCAAAAGATGTAAATCGGTAGGAACACCCTGATCCCTTGCAACTTTTAATGCCAACCGACCCTTCTCCAAGGACCCGGCACCATGCGATGAGCACCTGTTCTCATTGACCTATTTAGTCGGGAGTTGGGATCTAACCCTAGGCCATTTTCTCCAATAGGCCCTCATTGGACCGGTAAGTTTTACCCATGACTTTTCAGTGGGAAAGTGTATAAACTCTGTGGGCAAACCATTCTTGGGGTTTTTTAAATACAAGGAATTTACCCACAATGTATTCATGTGTAATTTGTGGGTGCAGTAACCCACATATATGTTAGAGTTATGGATAAATATTAATATGTATATAACTAGAATCGAACTCGAGACCACGGGATTGCACACGTTACGAATGAGAATTAATGGACAATAATTAATAATAATATATATATATATATATATATATATATATATATATATATATATATATATATATATATATATATATATATATATATATATATATATATATATATATATATATATATATATATATATATATATATATATAATGTTATATATTTAATTATTTAAACACTAAACATTGACTAACGGACGTTAGTACTTAACGGTATTGACTAACAGTCGTTAAATGTAAAAGAAAAGGACTAGATTGTAAATAAGAGCCAAGAAGGATCCAGAAGACCCTCCTTGGGCTTATGGCTGGTTTTGGGAGGCTTAGGGGAATCCCTAAATCACTCAAACATGGTCACCAAGTTACAATTAGTATATATACACATTAAGGGTTATTGGATTTTCACTCTTGTACACATAACCCTAAAAAGTGTTTTTCTTTTCTTCTTTTGGTGATAAAGATCGACCAAACAAACCCTTAGGGTTTCTTGATCGATTTTTGTAATATAAAAATCATAGTGTTTTCTTGATCTAGCAATCACATTAATTCGTTATTAATTCGTGTGTACAAGAACGTGGTATTAACTCACTATAGTTAATATCTTGGATCGATTAACAAAAGGGTAAGGGGTTAATCTATAGATCCCTAATTCATATAAACCCTAATTAGGGTTCTTCAATTGTTCAAGAAACAAGATTTGCATACGGTACGTTTCTATTTATGTTTTAGTTAACTTTTATGTGTTATACTAGATCCTTAGCTTCCGCATATGTGCTACTCGATATTAGTAATAATATATGATAGTCATGGTATTAAATTCTAACAATATACACTTATGTGTAAAGATCATGGGTAAATCTTTCTAGTTTACCCATAACATTCCATGGTTAAATTAGCCATAGATACAATCATGTGTAGAAACCCAGGGCGAAATTTAGAGATATCCTTAATTATTGGTAGAACCGGCCACCGGTCTTTTTAACAACAGTACATTCAAAAGTAGATAATTCCATGAGATAAAATCAAATCATCATTCTGTACATAATTTGAGTATCTAAATAGAACAAAATAAACCTTATTTGTACATATTTCATAGTGTCTAACTAAACCAATGATGAATGCTTACTTACTTGCCCCTCCATCCTTGGCTAGTCTTTGTGTTTCTTGCATTTCGTGCATTGTCTACTAAGTACTCCTCTAAGCGGCTGTCAAATAGGAGAACATACACGTATGTGATTGCACATTATCTGATGAATTTGTTGTAGCGTATGCACATTCCGAAGGGTATTTTGGTAGTTGAACAAGAACTACTCAAACTTAGAATGATGCATTTAATCAAAGTTATGGTGATAATATTTGTACTTTGTTACAGTGTTTATCATGTCTTCGTTGTTATTGCCCTTCAATGGGAGGTTTGTCATTCTTTTTGGTGATGGTGAATACATTATATATCCAGCTTTAGCATGGAGAAATAATACATTATTTATACGGCTATAGCATGAACAAATAGATCATTTGGTTCTGCATTGGTGTTTGTTTGGTCACTATATGCTGTAAGGGAGAGCACATCTAAGGTGGAGATACTACTTTCTATCTTAGAAACTTTTTTACATTAGAAACTGAAACTGGCACATGCACGGATTTATAGTCTAAGGGCCCGTTTGGTTTATGGGTTTATCTTGGGTTTTGGGTTAGAAACTTGTAATCCCTTGTGTGTTTGCAATCTTGAGATTTGGGTTAGTATTTGTACCCCAAAATATTTAGGCTTGTGTTAAAGATGGGGGACTGATGGGGTTTCTGACAAAAGAACGGGACCCATACTTTTCTCCTTGTCTTTTATGGAAGTGGTTTTATTTATTTTTTTTTATTATTTTTTTTAAGTACCAGTCAACACTATTAAATAAAGTTTTAATATATTTAATATATAATATTTTAATTAAATATTATTTTCTCTCTCTTCTCTCAAATCCAAATCATAATCCTAATCTGCATTTTTACATTCAAATCCAAATCATAATCTAAACCCATCTACAAACCAAACGGGCCCTAATAGTTTAATCCTCCGTATTAGGAAAACAATTTATTTTGTGTCTAGGAAAAATTTGCAAAAGTGCATGATAAAAAACATATACATTCTCACTAAAACTAATCAATAACAAATGGATCAAGGTCTCCTTAGACTTGCTAATGATTAAATTTTATTTTGTTGTATATTGGGTAATCATTTACGTAGTAATTGATAATATTAACTATCCTCTGGCAATTTTGTGTTATCTATACATGCTTTGCTTTTGAGCAAGGCTTTATAACTTAAAATTACACATTCCCTATTTTGAATCCCAAACACCCCTTCAGCCAAAAAAATACTCCATCTACTATTGTATTTAAACCCGTTAGTATTAGAGGATAGATATGGCCCAAGCCCGATTATGGATTTGGGTCAATTGTGGTTTTCATGTATTGTCTTTATAAATAGCGCATCAATAAAGCGTATCACTTACGGGCGTTTTACATCATCTAACATGTTATCAGAAAGAGTCTGATCCTCAAACCTAGGTGGCTAAGTTGAGCCGCCTCCTTCTTCATCTAATAAGGGTTTATATGATATGTGAATACATTTTTAGAATAAACAACCATGAGTAGTAGAGGTCTTAACATGGGAATACCAGAGTACGGCTCAAAAAAGGTTTGGGTGACCCACAAATAATTTCATGCCTATTTTTATATGGTAGTATTTGTTATAGACAAAATAAAAGCAAACATATACTTATTAGATGTACTTAAAAAAGTGCATAATATACTTTAATATCACAATAATGAAGTTGATACTTCATTAAAATTTATGTCTAAGGCTCGTGCGTGCGTGGGCATTAAAACTAATTTCAAATTTTACATAAAAAACATGCATGTATCGATTCAACCACTCAAGTGATTGCCAATTATTTACATAGAAACATGAACATATATGGTACTAGCTAAAAGACCCGTGAAATTCACGGGTATTTTAAAGACACATGAAAAATGTTGTTAATGAGTTGCGTTTTGCAAAGTTATATGTTTAAAAGAACTACGTTTAGATAAGAAAACGTAAATTATAAAGTTGCTTATAATAAAACATACAGTATATTAAACACAATAGTCAAATAATCTAAAAAGAACATAACCATCTTCATTCCTTTCTTTCTCCCGACGTGAGATACGACCACATATATCAATGGTAACAAATTGTGTAGCACTTTTTTGTTGACCATGTTGGTTGTGCTCTTCGTGAGCTTTCCATCTTCGTCACAAATAACAATATTTAAAAAGCTATTAACTATAAGAAACTTGCAAAAAAACAACAATCCTCATAAGATACTTTTTTAAAATATAAATAAAAGAGTAAATTAAAAAGTCATCCTTGTAGTTTGGGGAACTTACAAATACACTCTTACCAAACTTAAATGACTAAATTACACTCATTGGGACCAATGTGAAAAAGAAGACGAAGAGGGTAGTTTGGTAATTTAACTTTAGGTAGGGACTGAAGTTGAAATTTCACAAAACAACTTACTCTAAAAAATGAAATAAAATCCAATTAATTCATATGACACAAGCAAAGAAAGAGTAGCGTGATTTCCCTGTTGTCATTTTTCCCCAAAATCAATTTCATTCAAAACCCTAACCCTAATTAATTTACAAGTAACCATGTCATATAACGGCGATGAATCCGAGCGAAATCGTCGTTTGTACAACCCATACCAAGACCTGAACCTCCCAACCCAAACCCTATACAAGCTCCCCACTTCCCCTGAGTATCTCTTCCAAGAAGAATCCATCGCTCAGCGCCGTTCATGGGGGGAGAATCTCACTTATTACACGGGGATCGGCTACCTTTCCGGCGCCGTTTTTGGTGCCGAAAAGGCACTATTGAGGGTGTTAAAGCTTTTGAGACAGGGGATACTTTGAAGCTTAGGGTTAATAGGGTTTTGAATGCTGGTGGCCTTTCTGGACGGATGATTGGGAATAGAGCCGGTGTTATCGGGTTGTTGTATGCGGGTATGGAGAGCGGGATGATTGCGGTTAGAGATGTCGATGATGTTTCTAATAGTGTGGCTGCTGGTTTAGGGACTGGGGCCTTGTTTAAGGCTGCCAGTGGTGTCAGGTCTGCCGCTCTTGCCGGTGCGATTGGTGGGGTTGCCGTCGGGATTGCGGTTGCTAGGAAACAGGCTTTGAAAAGATACATCCCGATTTGAGGTTGGACACCAATTCTAAGTTTTGATCATTTTAGACAACTTTAAACGCGATTGTTTCGTAGTGGCTTATGATATGATATATGATATTTAATGATGATTTTGATACAAATGTTTCTCGATGCCCTTTCATTTTATTAAGTGTACTGTGTATTGGTATGAAGAAAGGGTTTATTAGTTGCAAATAAATTTATGTAGACATTGATTTATATGGTAATTTTATCGTTTGTATGCTTTATGTTGCAAATAAATTTATCTCGTGTGATAACTACTCATGAATCCTTAATCCGACTAAAACAAAATAAGTTATGGAGCAACAATTAATGAAGGTTTAAATGCAGATACAAACCCTTTGATTCTAAACATAAAATTATGGATAACAACTTATTATGTTTGCTATTAATTAATAAGGGACTAAACATGGTGTCATATCCTATATTAATAAAGCGTGCATTGCATTGAGAGTGACTCTGCACTTTTGAGTGCTACTGTACACGTACTCAATATTGTTATTCACACAGTGACGAGACACAATCATGAGTTGTAGTTAATCGTCTTTNCAACTTTAAACGCGATTGTTTCGTAGTGGCTTATGATATGATATATGATATTTAATGATGATTTTGATACAAATGTTTCTCGATGCCCTTTCATTTTATTAAGTGTACTGTGTATTGGTATGAAGAAAGGGTTTATTAGTTGCAAATAAATTTATGTAGACATTGATTTATATGGTAATTTTATCGTTTGTATGCTTTATGTTGCAAATAAATTTATCTCGTGTGATAACTACTCATGAATCCTTAATCCGACTAAAACAAAATAAGTTATGGAGCAACAATTAATGAAGGTTTAAATGCAGATACAAACCCTTTGATTCTAAACATAAAATTATGGATAACAACTTATTATGTTTGCTATTAATTAATAAGGGACTAAACATGGTGTCATATCCTATATTAATAAAGCGTGCATTGCATTGAGAGTGACTCTGCACTTTTGAGTGCTACTGTACACGTACTCAATATTGTTATTCACACAGTGACGAGACACAATCATGAGTTGTAGTTAATCGTCTTTTATGCTTATGAAAACTTGCAGCGCCGAAAAAGATAATACAAGGACTATGCTAAACTAATCTCCAAGTCCAAGACCAACTAGCTGAGAAAAAATTCATGTCTCTTCTAAGACGTTGATTTTTTTTTATTATTTTTTTTATTTATTATTTTTTTTTGCCCCGGTTGCTTCTCAGGTTTCTGATATATAAAGGCTGCTTTTAGTAGTTAAAGAGTTGGGAACATGTGATACGTACCCATAAATATGTTGTTTTTTTTATGTCATATAGCATATTGGTGCAATGTACAAAAAGAGCCAGAAAAATTTTGACCTCCGAGGAATTAATACCTTCACTATGGGATAAACGCAAGGTGGTTGTAAGTTTATTTGTTTCATCCTGGTAATAGCCCCCAAATATATTTTCTTCACTTAAACGGAGAAAGTATGCTTTCTCCATTGCCTGAAAAGGTATATAGTTTCAGAGTTGGAACTTTTATAAATAAACTTGAATGGGAATCTACTTACTGATGGACAACTTCCTTACCCTGTACTAATAATGAAGTATGATTGAATTGATCTTTGTTCATATATTAGTGTAAAATATGATATAATTTTATCGGGTATGAAGCCCTTTTAAATCATATACAACTAGCAAAAATTTCTAGATTATGCCTTTTCATATTTACTTTTGCTTGCTACCTGGTAATTGATTTAGTTAGGGTATGTTTGTCGGAAAGATGAAAGACCAACACCGATATTTCGTTGCACAACTTGAGGTAGGTAGATTGAATTATACGTATAAAAGTAGCTGGCAAAGAGAACAATCTATCATCCTTAACTGGCAGTAGTTGGAAGTCAGACATATAAGACCAATGACAAGAATGTTGCTAAGAAAATGTATGTTTTTAATCAACGAGCAAACTTTATATTAAGGGGTGTTTTGGATTGCTTATTTTAAAGTGCTTATTTGCTTGAAGTGCAAAAGTTTTACTGAAACTGCTTACTTTCTTACTATGTTATTTTATCAAGTATATTTTAGTTTGTTATCTGCTATTCCATGTGATTGTGATATGAAAGTGTATTACAGTAGTAGTTAGTGCCAGAGAGTCGATATGGCGGTAGATCAATGATCAAGACTACTTTCTTTTTTTTTTCTTTTTTTTTTCTTTTTTTTTCAAAATCAAATATTTTTTTTGGTATAAAACAAAAAATATAACACAAGACTTATATGAATATACCCATATAAGCAAGTTCAAATGACATGCCCAAAACATGCTTCGGGAACATGCATAATAATGAAACTACCCTATGGTAATACAAAAACTAAATAACATCAAACAATGACTACAACAACCAAAACTGCCGTAGACATCTATACAAATTAAATGACCATAAAGCTCCAAAATCTCTTTAGTCTTCACGTATGAATAAGCCCAGCTCAATTTCATCTTAGTTCCATTCCATGAAATGTCGATATATAACCTCCCAACACTAGACCAAAACATACCAAATGACCCTTTACTTTCTGAACCAGTCCACCAATAAACTAACCTACCAAAAATAGTAACCAAACCCTCCAAAAACATCACCCAAACAAACCATAGCAGAACATGAGTTGAGATCAATGAAGAACCCATACATGCCATAGAACCCATCAACCAATCGTAGCAACCCATTTATATTTTCCACCTTTTTTTCAAAACAACATATCTTGCAAACGGTAAATCTTCAAGCTACAAAAAAAATACCATCGCGACGAGAATTAAATGATCTTTCTATAGATATGCATTGTTATATACTTTCGACGAACTTTTTTTTCGATGAACTTTATCTTTTTCGTCCAGAAAAATCATATATGATTCGNTATTTTTTTTGTAGCTTGACGATTTACGGTTTGCGAAATATTTAAGTTTTAAAAAAAGGGTGGAAGTTTATTTTTTTATTTTGATAAAGAAAATGAGTGGCTAAGATTGCTTGATGGGTTCTATGGTAAAAGTTGGTTCTATAAAGAACTTTTGGCAGCAGAACATAACCCATTTCCCATACATTTAATTTCAACCAAAACATCCAAACTGCTTAAAACATTACCCATTAAGACATAACTAGCAGGGAACCCGCGCGTTGCGGCGGCGGGTACCCTGAAATAGAATTTTCCGGTGAATCATGTATTTTAGTTTATTATGATCTTTTTGACAATAAATTTACGGATATCAAAAATTTCGTTTAGCTCGAGCCCGTATGACCCGTGCCCGTTCGAGCTCGAGCCAATTTGGCCCGTTGCCCGTTCGGGCTTGAATATTTGTATAATGTGCTTTATTATTTGTATTAGTGACATTTAATGCAGGAATTGTGTTTAAGTTGGTTGTACAATATGCTTCCTAATTTGTATTTCTTACGTAAGAGGTGTTTTAATAAGTGAATTAATTGTATTTATTGACTAGTTAATTAATTGTATTTAATGTTAGTATTAATTGTATGTTAGAATTAAATATGAGAGAAATTTCTATAAGTAGCATTGGTTGTTGTACTTATAGCTTTAGAAGTTGTATTGCTTAATTTAAGTATTTCTATTAATAGTAGGCCTTCCTCCATTATATCCATTATAAGATAGTTAGATTTAACATTCTTACCACCATTACAAGTCTCCACACTAAAACCCCAAATCCCAACAGCTTCCTTACAAGCATAAAAAAGAACACTCTATCTTCAAAAAAAGGAATAGGCCACAAAAGCATCAAACTTATACCAGTCAAAACAATGCCACTTCCATGCTCATCCAAACACTCCATTTCAGCAAAGTAGTCATCAAAAACAGATTTTGACCATCCTATGACAGCAAAACTAAATTGACTCCACCGCTTAAAATCAAACCCGACAAAGAAATGCTTCCATTAAGAACACAATCCAAGAGGCAATGGCAGTAATTCCCAGCCAAATTTCCACTACTCAACCCTTTACCCAAACACTCCTTATGAACCCACCAGCAAAACATAAACCCATACAGGTCACCACACCGTAAACCATACAACTCACCATGCCAGCAAAGTAAATTACCCATTAAGACAAAATTTAGCTTTATTACCCCAGTCACAATTTACCACACTAAAATCCCATATCTCAGCAGCCTCCTTAGCTTTTCTTGAACTTCTTCAAACTCAACAATCTAAGCCTTACATTCTCTCTAGTAATTCCACACAGCACCTTAACTGGTCTACTTTTAAGCTGAAATCTCCTTAAATTTCTTTCCTGCCTTACATTCTAACAATCTAAGCCTTACATTCTCTCAAATATTGGATTGAGAGATAAAGGGAACATGAAAAGTATGTGAAGAAACAGTATATAAAAACTTAGTTAGAACTTAGAAAGAGTCTCAATCCTACAACCAGTTGATTAAAAGACTTGGTACAAGTTTGGGTAAAGGCTATCGGTTTCATATGATGTTTATTGATATGGAAAGCTTATAGAATGGCACAGCTAGGAAATAGGAATTATGTGGCTTTTGAGGTGACGAAAGTCCTTATAATGCTAATCTGATATATAAAGTGTGTGAAAACGTAGAGGGGGGGTGAATACGTTACCGTTTAAAAACTTTACTACTTGTTGTATCAAATGTCCATTTTAGCTTGTTGTAATATGAAAGACGTTTCTTGTTGTTTATGACCAACATAACTTAATACATGTTATCACACAAGTACAAACAACAAGTCACAACACACACAATCACATAATGCAAACATCAAAGCAAAGCAATAAGTAAAGGGAAAGTGCAAACCATTCACGACACGAGTATTTATCGTGGTTCGGCTACAAGGACCTCTT
>LBNU01036995.1:0-25680 GCA_014162995.1 Artemisia annua | reverse complement strand
AAGGTAATTTCTTCATCGTATACATCAATCAAAGCACGGCCTGTCTTTAGGAAACCTCGTCCAAGAATGAGAGGAACCCTTGGATTGGGATCAAAATCGACGACAACAAAATCAGCCAGAAAGTGAAATTTTCCCACATTGACGATAACATCTTCGGCTATGCCTTTAGGACGAGAGGTAGAACGGTCGGCAAGCTCGAGAGTCATGCGTGTCGGAGTCAAAGGGGGTAACGACAATTTCTGCCAGACGGAAAACGGCATGAGGCTAATGCTAGCACCTAAATCGGCTAAGGTGAAACATTGAACCATTCCGGGAAAATTGCATGGAATCAAGAACTTGCCGGGGTCTTCAAGCTTTTCGGGAAGCTTTTTAAGGAGTACTGCCGAGCAATTCGCATTCAAAGGCGTAGTTGACATTTCATACAATTTATCCTTATTATTTAACAAGTTTTTAAGCATTGATGAAAACTTTGGCATTAACACAACAGCATCAGCAAGACTCAAATCAAAGCGAATGTCTTGAAACATCTTAAAGAACTTTTCCTTCATTATGTCATTTTTATCTTGACGTTTTTGCTCATTAAGACGAAAAGGATATGGAAGACTTGTTTTAACTGGTTCATCTTGTTCAAAAACAATTTTCTCCTTTCCTTTTGAAACATTAGCATCTTCATTTTACGATTGAACCACCGGAGGTTGGATATTTTCGGTCCTTCCTTGGTGAATAGGAATTCTCGTATCCGTTGTCACCTCGGTTGCACGGTCTACTACCTTTGAAAGAGGAGGAGTATAAGAGGTAGTTGGAACCGTTGGCTCTTTGTAAGAAACGCCACTGCGTGTTGTGATCGCCTTGATATCGCCCCTCGGGTTAGCGATCGTGTTGCTAGGTAAAGAAGTGGTACCCGAACTCGAGGGTCGATCATTTAAACGCTTGTTTAATTCAGCCATTTGATTAACCAACATATGATTCATTTCCTCTTGTTTTTTAATTTGTGCCTGCTGACTTTGCAAAAAGGTTTGGTTGTTTTGATTTTGACGAAGTAATTCTGCTAACAACTCATCCGTGTTTGATTGATTTTGCACAACACCTTGATTCTGGTTAAAAGTTTGCCCACGGGCATTGTTATTGAAACCTTGACCTTGATTTTTAAAATTATGATTTCCTTGATTGTTATTCCCATAATTAGCACCTTGGTTACCAAAATTTCCTTGATTACTTTGAAAATTCTTGTTTTGGTAAAAACCTTGAGTTTGATTTTGAAAACCTTGAGTTGCACGACTTTGATTGACTTGATTACCATGGTTTGGCACGTATTGGTTTGAAGTCGGGTTTGTAAAACCTGGTGGTGGTCCAAGAAAGTTAGTTGAACGGTAGCTGAGAAGATTGCGATCTCCTTGGGTTTGGTACGTATTACCAACCATATTTGCTGCATACACATTCTCTTGGGTGAAAGAACTGGTTGTTGGACATTCGAAGTATGAATGGGGACCACCACAAGTTTCGCAACTTGGGTTAACTGCATTAACGGTTTGAAAAGGTTGTTCTTTTTGTTGGATCAAAATCCCAATTTGCTTTGTAAGAGTATTTGATGTATTATTTTGGATGGTAGGGTAAAAAGGTATTCAAAAAAAAAATAAAAAAAGAAAAAAAAAACATACGGACTACCATCCACACCTATCTTTTATTTCTTAGTTATGTTTTGTTTTGTTTTTGATAGTTTAAGATTGAGTCTAGTCTTGGCTTGGCAACACCACTTGTATATGTAACTAAATAAGATGATTGACTAGCCACCAGTAAAATATCCCTTATCCAACCAAACCGTGTTTTTCCATATCCCTAAACCTCCCGTTATAACCCTTTTGTAAAGCCCTCTTTGATAGTTATCCTAGGTGCTTACGCCTTAGTGGAGAAGGTTTTGATCATCTCTCAAGCCTATGGTAATCTATTTATTATGACAGGTAGTGAGTGATATTGTCCATTTCCTTTACATTATATCTACATATTATCAACCGAGAGATGTGAGTATCCAAACACTACATGAGAGGTGCTAGTATATTTTCTCCGTGCTTATTTTGAGTAAAGCGGAACGACTAAATCTGGTAATTACTTTTAAGTTCACATTAAATGACCTCTAACTTGTTTTTCAATTGGGAATAAAAGCGCATTTGCTTGAGGACAAGCAAATCTCAAGTGTAAGGGTATTTGATGAGACGAAAAATGTTACGTTTTTATGGGTCGGTTTGAGTCCTAATTCGTATGTTTTTGGTTTGTATTTCACCCAAAGTCGTTTCTTTTCTCATTTTAGGTACTTTTGAAGGGAAAATCACAAAAGAAGCATTTTCGGGCGTTTTCGGAGTGAAAAAGTGCGGAAAACAACAAAAACTCAGAAGACCTTAAAGATCACAGAAGGTGACGCCGTCACACTCTACAAGGTGACGCCGTCAGGAACAAGTGAAGTCCAGAAGTGGAAAAAATACTCGTGACGGGCTAGAGAGTTTGTAGTGCAAAATTGTAACGCCGTCAACCAAGGCCGTCAGATCTGGAACCAGCAATCATGACCACGTCAACTGAGGCCGTCTGGAAACCCTAATCGCCGAGCTGACGACGTCACCTATTGGGCTGACGCCGTCAGCCCGCGTTTTCTATATATATAGAACAATTTTTCTTTATTTTAAGAGAACTTGGTGGAACTTTAGTCGAATTTTGGAGTGGAGAACTTTAGGGTTAAACCCTAGTACGTGTATTAGAGACCTTAGAGGGTATCTTAACCCCTCTAACTTGCATGTTTAATCCAAGATAAGTCTTTATTCATACAATATGTCTATGTGTTGTGTGATTTATGCTTGTACTTGTCTTTCTTTTAACATGCTAGGCTAATTTACTTTGTGTTTGCTTAGATCTAATGAAACCTAACTATTGATTATCATGTGATGTGTATGTTGTGATTGTATTTGGGTGAATGTTTCATCTACGTTAGACTAGAGAAAACTGGCTAATCTCCTATACGGTAACAAGCTTGAACGTCTTTAGAAACGTGAATCGTATGTGCGTTATCGATTTTAAGGTAGTATTTCATGCATAGGTTGCTATCGGTGAGCTCATGATAGGATGCTTGACGTATCGTCATAGAGTGAGGTAGGAACTTATAGAGTTAGGGAATTGAACGCACTCCCTACGACTTGTTAGGAATACACCCGTCATCCACGCAAACTCAACATACTAATTACATGGTAAAAGATAGTTAGGGAGTAATGAAATCTAAGTAAACACTATTCTCCACCACTGATTTTCTTCAAAACCAAAAATACAAAAATATAAGTAGCTTAGAAGTAGATAACTTGGGTTAGTTGACTATCAACTAATTCCGCCCTATCCTCCAAAACCAGAGATTTTACTGCTTTCATAAAACATAAAAATACAAAAAAGAATCTTCCTCCACCCTTAGACCTAGATTAGAGTAGCTTTTAGCCTAACGAACACTATTCCCTGCGAGAGAACGATCAATCCCCCGGTACTTGCCACTACACTATACTACATCAGTCAGGTACACTGCCTGGTGGGGATTGCAAGCTTCTCGAGATCCCTCGAGAGGTAAAACGTAGTGCGTGTTGCAATCCACGTGCATCAACAACAAAACTCCATATGAGCTGGTAGACAACAGAAAACCAGACATGTCGTCTCTTTTTGTGTTTAGTGCTTTATGCTACCATATAAATGACTGTCAAGATTTGGAAAGGTTAAAAGCTAAAGCTGTTATAGGTTTCTTCGTTGGTTATGCTTCAGATCGTAAGGGTTACCGAATCTACAACAAACAAACCTGATAAATCTTGGAAACCATTCACGTCACATTCTATGAGCTGACTGAGCAAACGGCTCCTGTACACTTCAGTGCAGGACTCGCGTCTAAACTTTTATCTCCTGAACTGATCAGTTCAGGTCTTGTACAGAATCCCACTCCTGCATGTACCTTATGTACCACNCTGTTATAGGTTTCTTCGTTGGTTATGCTTCAGATCGTAAGGGTTACCGAATCTACAACAAACAAACCTGATAAATCTTGGAAACCATTCACGTCACATTCTATGAGCTGACTGAGCAAACGGCTCCTGTACACTTCAGTGCAGGACTCGCGTCTAAACTTTTATCTCCTGAACTGATCAGTTCAGGTCTTGTACAGAATCCCACTCCTGCATGTACCTTATGTACCACCTACCGGTAAGGATTTGGAGATCTTGTTTGATCCAATGGTTGATGAATATTTTGAGCCGCCAACTGTTGATACACCGGTACCACCAGCTGTCACGGCTCATGTTCCAAACGATCCAATGGTCTATCTTTTCATATTTCAATTGCTCAAGATGCTCCATCAGCAAGTCACTCACCATCATCATCATACATTCAATCTCCTTCGGTACATCAAGGCACTACAGTCGTCAATTCTTTTGAAGCAAAGCCATTTGCTCCACCTGATGATGCTCCGTTCAAAAACACATTTGCTCCTGAATCCTCATATGAGGCATCTTCTTCAGGAGATCTTAACACGGTTACATCAATTTCCTACCCACAACCATATGATCATCACTGATAATGGACCAATAACCATCCGATTGTGAACGTTATTGGGAATCCTTCTCAACCGGTGTCCACACGAAGGCAGCTTGACACACATGCCTTGTGGTGCTTTTATAATTCCGTACTATCCAAAGTCAAGCCCAAATATTTCAAGATTGCTATATCCGACGATTGTTGGTTTAATGCGATGCAAGAAGAAATTCATGAGTTCTATCGACTTGAAGTACGGGAATTGGTACAACCTCCAGATTGCGCAATAATTATAGCTCTTAAGTGGATCTTCAAAGTGAAACTTGATGAGCATGATGACGTTCTGAATACAAGGCCAGGGTTGTGCTAAGGGTTATCATCAAAAGGAAGGCATTGACTTTGAGGAATCTTTCACTCAGGTTGTTTGTATTGAAGTTGTCAGAATATTTCTCGCCAATGCTGCAAGTCAGAACTAGACGGTCTATCAAATGGGTGTAAAAATTGTATTTCTAAATGGAAAGCTGAATGAAGTTGTTTATGTCAGTCAACCTAATGAACTTGTGGATCTTGATCATCCTACCTATGTCTACCGTCTAAAAAAAGGGCTCTTTATGGCCTAAAGTAGGCGCCTAGGGCATGGTGCGATATACTGTCAATGTTTCTCCTGGCAAATGGATTCTCCAGTGGTGTGGTGGTGCTAGTTGAGAGAGGTGTGGTGGAACTACACTTCATGAGGGTAGAGTTTCAGCTGGCAGATTTCTTCACTAAGGCACTCCCAGGAGAATGGTTTCAATTTATTCTCCTGCAACTTGGAATGAAGAGTCTCACGCCAGTATCACTCAAATGTCTTCAGGAAGAGAATGAGGAGTAATGGATTCACTTCACATATCCTTGTATATATATTATAAAACCAAAAAGAAAATACAAAAATATAAAACCTACAAAAAGCATAAAAATCTGAAAAACACAAAAATACCAAAAATAGTTCTTTGTTAGGCATGTCTTCTGTTTATCGATAACATTTACGGTTCTAGAAATGTCATTCAATAATGGCACGGAACTTTAAATGAAGCTCGAGCAGAAGTTATAATAAATGGTTAAAACATGTCTTAATGGCTTGCAGTTTTTTCAGACTGTAAGCCGCTTGTAAAATTATGGCTTGTTATTACTTCAGATAACAACCCGTTCTTAACTATGGGAAAACTAGTCTCCAAAAATATGGTTGTTCCTCCCACCGGGTGATGTACACTCGGGCATGGATTAAGTTACATCCGTGCACCCTCGATCTGATGTACGTTTCAGTGCATCATTTCTAGTAAAAGAAGAGAAGTCTTCTTTCATCCCAAAATCTCTCTCTTTTATGATTCTTCAAGAGAGTTTTTGTGGTTTACAAGGTGGCTATTGGACTTAANGGGCATGGATTAAGTTACATCCGTGCACCCTCGATCTGATGTACGTTTCAGTGCATCATTTCTAGTAAAAGAAGAGAAGTCTTCTTTCATCCCAAAATCTCTCTCTTTTATGATTCTTCAAGAGAGTTTTTGTGGTTTACAAGGTGGCTATTGGACTTAAATTTTCACAAATACCTTGCCGCTCAACTTAATGACTACAGCTCTTTAAATAGAAAACGGGTCATTAACTGAGGGGGAGCGTGTTTGCTCAAAATTTCTGCACCTTTTAAAAACTTTGTGCACCAGCAGCAGTGAAAAAGTGTCTCAAAAATCAGTACATGTTAAAATCTGACCACATTTTCTCCTAAATTACTAAACTCATTTAAATCAATTGGGATCACAAAATCTCAAAGAATTTGAAATTTTTTGATCGGGGAGAGAATGTGATTTAAATATGAAATCTGATATAAAATGTGATGCTTTTGGACTAAAATGTACGCTCTCCCGTATGTGCTAAATTTTTTTTAATTTTTGAATTAAACTAATGCACATATTGAGGGGGGAGCAAAATGGTTTGTGGTGAATGAAAAGATGTGGCATCTCATTTGAGCGTGGCTCAGAATTGACTCACGAATTGACGAAACACAAATGTTTGAATTCGAAAGGATTTATCCAAGTAGAAAGTACCGTTTCGAGAAGCTCTTATTAGATGTACTTTGACGGGTCTAACTTCCTTTTTAAGAAATGTTAACAACTTCAAGTTAGTTATTAGGGCTAGTTATCACCTAAAAGATGATAATGGATCCCTTTAACTAAGCAACGTAAACGTGTTCCTAGGGTATACGTCTATTAAGAGTGGATCAATTCAAAAGTGCAACTAACCCCGACATGTGCAAATTTCAATCAAAAACCTATGAGCACATGTTAAGGGGGAGCATTTGAAAATACTAAAACCCTCAAAGTGTTAACAAAAATGTGTTTCTTAATCATAAACACTTTGAGAGAATTTTCAATGATTTGGTCAACGGCAACATAGGATAGTCATGAAGTTATAAGTTGGCTAAGGTTAGGAAAACCGTCCTATGATCCGCCAGAACCGGAGGGATCTACCCAAGGACAATACCGAATAGATAGTATTAGAAAGTCCTTAGGTACGATTATGAAAAAAGGAGATAAATGAGAAAGGAGAAAGAAATGGTTGAAGAATTAAAAAGAAATGAAATAAAGAAATAGCCCTCCCATTATTCAACCTTAGGGCAGAAACCGGGTTCAATTCATATGCTACTGATTGTTACTAAGGTAACACCGGTATTGAAGACAAGACGTCATGGACCCAGTGACGCACTGCACTAAACCTCCTAACCACTCAAGTTCTCTCAAAAGATGGGGAACCCTGCATAATCTATCGACCGCTCATTACGAGCTATGTTGATATTGAAACAGGAGACACCTCTCCAGTCTCCGACGACCAAATAATGCACTTATCGAGTCTAGAGCCACGAGATGCATCAAAAGATCTCATAGGAACACTTGATACTTCTACACTGGTTGTTCAACATTAAGGACACCATATGTAATATTTTGAGTCCTACGCAGATCTTAGCAATCTACCAAGAACACTTATGAGGGAATATACATATGTATTTCCCACTAATTGAGTGGAAACTCCTGCCAGGGTCAACATCAAACAGCCCTGACAGCAGGTCACTTCGGTAATCTCTCGTGGATTACGCTTAGTGTTAGCGGTGGTGTTCCGAAAGGTCTACAGTCGTGGGGTGATCTCGAGCGACTCACCTAATCGTTGGTGTACTTCGGTATGTCAGTGAAAGCTCTCTCGAGGGTATCCGATTAGGAACGGCCTTAGTAAGGATTAGAGAAAGTCTTCACACTATGTTGTTGACGATCTCGAAGTCCGAACTTATAAGTGCTGGTATGTTTATTACTAACAAATTTTCATGCAGCTCAACATACCAACCTTTTCACTTTCACCACCATCACTCTAGTTCCACATGCTCATACCAACAACTAAAACGAGCATTCAGACCTACACAACCATGGAGATTCACTCAACATAGTGGTTATGAGCATGTTGGAAAGGCGTACTCCCACCAGAGACAAAGAAGTTGGCGGTTGTTGCTGATTGCAGAAAAGATACCGAATCATCACCTCATGCTCACACTTCAACATCAAATTCAAAGAAATCATGATCATGGAATGGGCTTCAACTATGCTTCCACAACTCTGATGCAGAAGATCATGATCCTAAAAAGTGTGAGCATGCCAAAACAAAGAAGTTCAAATCACATGGAGACGTTACTACTCAAAGATGACTTAAAGATACTCATTTGGATGAAGAACTCGAAGTAACGCCAAAGATCATCCAACACATTAAACAAGTCATCTAGAGTCCACTGCTAAAAGCACAAAGTTCATGACAATGAAGAATCAAAGGCTACGAGCTATGATATGTGTCTTATTACACATATATTTTATACTGTTTGAACCCACAAAAACGACCAAAAACACACAAATGGCCACAAAATGTTACAAATATCATTGAAATGTGTTTTTATGTGATTCAGGTACAAAAAGATTGAAAACGAGTGAAAAGCATGCAAATTTCACACAATTTACATTTTCAGTCCCTGAAGTTACACAAATTGGCAAAACTAGTCCCTGAAAGTTCAAAATGAAAGAAAAGTCAACTTTAGTCCATGGGAAGTCAATCTTGTTCACAAATAGTCCCTGGATAAAAGTTTTCACAAATTGGCAACTTTTACCCCTCAAGTTACAAAATTGGCAAATTTAGTCCCTGGGTATTTAAAAAGTGTAATTTATCAAATAATACCCTTGTACTATTTATAATTTACAATTTGAACCCTTTTGATAACTTTTGGGAAATTTACTGAGACGTTGCGAGGAGACCAATTTGGTCCTGAACTGGGAAAAATGCCACTTCATGGTAAAAGAAGGGATTGTGCTAGGGCACAAAATCTCGGGAAGTGGTATTGAAGTGGACAAGGCAAAAANATCTATCTATTGTATATATACTATATATAATATCATATTTCATTTCCAAAAAAAATATATAAAATACAAAATTATTTTCCTTTTCATAGCATACAACTTTCCCAATTTGATAAGTCCCTCAGTTACAACATTTGGTTGTTGGCTGTTTAAACACAGTTGCTGAGCTATGTCAAGCCCAGATCCCTTTCAAGGGGCGGTTGTTAGGATTTTCCTTTTCTTTGTATATATATATATATATATCTAAAATCTAAAAATACAAAAACATCTTTCAATATTCTTTGTAAAATCATAAAAACTAAACAGATTCTTCGTACCCTTTCTAAGTTCCTTGACTCTTAAGGAATCTTAGACTCATCAAAACTGATGAATATTCATAATTCTGTGAGTGGACCCCACTCCAATTTCTCGTCCAATCATTTCCCGACTCTTTCCCTTCTCTCAATCATGATGAGGGAAGTGATTCCATTTTGGAAAAGGTCGAGGTGTTTCTGGCTCTAGATAGTTTACTTCCTGACGAGGTTAAGGACAACTATCTTGAACCAGAGGGGGACATTCTTTTCTTAAGAAGTTTGTTAAATGAAAATCCAACTCCCCCTCCCTTCCATGCAACTTCATAATGTGGAAATCAAATCAGTTGATAAAACTGATTAATTTCTTAAAAGCTTGACTCATTCTCTTGAACATGCATTTCTTGAGGATGTAGTTCTCATACAGATCTTTTTCTTTCACCTCCAAGGTGATTGCCCCTATCCTTCACTCATTTGTGAGTAAGGATATTACCTTTGACCTAGGCATTTGTATTTATCATTTGTAAGCCGGGTCTATGTATATCTCTATCGGTGTGGAACTTTCATGCACTTAAATGTTGATCAAAACATCTTAAGTGAAAGTCCGAGTGAGATGGTTTCTTCCACATTTCCCCAAGTACAATTTAATTCGGGGTCAAGTCAAGCCAGCGACTCGGTTATCAAAAACAGTAGCAAATTCCCTAAGAACAAATGAATTTGGGGTCGAGTCAAACTAGCGACTCGGTTATCAAAAACAGTAGTAATGGCTCATGAACAACTCAATTCGAGGTCGAGTCAAGCTAGCGACTCGGGAAACAAAAACAGTAGCATGAACATGGGTTTTCACCCGTGTGTACCACCCTAGTGTGGGAGAGATTCCCCACATATTGTATATATGTATATTATCTAAAAAATATAAAAAACCAAAAAAATTACAAAACCCAAAAAGAATCATCATCACTTTTTAAAATAGTGATAGCTTCTATTTAAGAAGCTTTATGAAAAATATATGTATATAAACCTAAATAAAGGCTAGTATTATTACCTTCTTATATTCTAAGTGTCGGTTTAACACCCGGTGTTTTGAATATTGAGGGCAATATTCAGTTCTAAGTGGGGGGGGAATTCGTTATTCACGAATTTAAACACATGTTCCATCAAGTACCCCCATTTTTAGCCAAAATTTGAAAAATTTGAAAAAATTTTAAATTTTTTTTCTCACTTAGAACGTAAATAAATGGTTATCAGTCCACCATGTCTAACACACATAAGGATTGGCTAATCCAGGAGCAAACGGCTCTTGGTAAAGATATCTCAAATCCGTTTATGGCTTGCAATTTGCCAAAAATTGTATGGTATTCGACTCACCATATCCTAAAAAGTGAAGAGTTGGCTAGCCCGCAAGGTTATGGCTTGTGGTAAAGGCCGTGTAAAAACCATAATTGGTATTCAGCTCACCAACATGTTGACTATTCCATCAAGACTTGGCTAGTCCAGAAGCAAACGGGTTCTGGTAAAGGCAAATCAAATTCGTTGACAGCTGATGATTTGCTCAAAATCATTTGGTTATCATTGTACCAAAGTTCTTACTTGAACTGAAACAATTGGCTACTCCAGAAGTAATGGCTTTTGGTAAAGAGATGAAATCCATTAAATTTTTCATAAAAGATTACTAGGGACTAGCAATAGTTTAGTGTGGGGGATTTGATATGTGTCTTATTACACATATATTTTATACTGTTTGAACCTACAAAAAAGACCAAAAACACACAAATGACCACAAAATGTTACAAATATCATTTAAATGTGTTTTTATGTGATTCAGGTACAAAAAGATTGAAAACGAGTGAAAAGCATGCAAATTTCACACAATTTACATTTTCAGTCCCTGAAGTTACACAAATTGGCAAAACTAGTCCCTGAAAGTTCAAAATGAAAGAAAAATCAACTTTAGTCCATGGGAAGTCAAACTTGTTCACAAATAGTCCCTGGATAAAAGTTTTCACAAATTGGCAACTTTTACCCCTCAAGTTACAAAATTGGCAAATTTAGTCCCTGATTATTTAAAAAGTGTAATTTATCAAATAATACCCTTGTACTATTTATAATTTTAAATTTGAACCCTTTTGATAACTTTTGGGAAATTTACAATTTCACCCCCTCAACTTTGGAAAATGACATAAAAGGTCCCCCGGGTGTTTTAAATTGTAATAAATGCAAATAAAGTCCTTTGGTTTATCTAAATTGGTCCTTGTGAATACTTTGGAAATATTGCAGGTTTAGTCCTCACAGAATGCAGAAATTACAAATGAAGTCCTTGGGCTTATTTACTACACAAACCAAACCAGCCCTTTTTAATCCATTAAATCCAAAACAAAACAAGGCCCAACACCAACTGGCCCAAAAGTTAAATAAATAAATAAACCAGGGTCAAACAACAGGGTCAAACCCAGACCCTGTTCATCCTTCCCTCCCAAAACCACCCTTAACACTGCTTCCCTACCAGTCCACCACCTCTCTTGTATAACTTTCCACCTCAACCCTCACCTCCATACCTACATCTCACCCTTGTCTCCTCCACCTCCACAAAAGAACAAAACCCATTAATTGATTCAAACTGCTCAAAGAAAAAAATGGCGCCAAAATTACAAGTGGACGGTTTTGATGAATTCATAGCATCCAATGGCTAAAATTTGGTGGGATTCACTCAGAGGTCGACAAGGAACACTTAGAGACTATAAAGGAGCAAGAAGGAAGAAGAGAAAACTACCAATGGATTAGCCATGGTCACTAGTTTACGTTTTTATTGCTTTCTTTAAATTAAATGTCATTTACTGCTTTCAGGTGTTTGTTACACACTGACAATGTATAACAAAACATTATTTACAGTTTTAATCTCAATCTATCTTTAGTTTCATGTTTTTCTTATTAGTAGCTTTAATTTTCCATGTCATTTTAATTCTAGTTGATTATAGTTGTTATTTGGACTCAATAAGCTCATATAAGCTCCTGAAAAAAGCTTTAAAGCTTTTAGATATCTTAATTCAGCTTAGTATTTAAAAAATCAAAAATCACTAAAAAATGGAGAAAATAGAAAATAAAATAAAAAATTCTGTGTTCATGGTGGAATCTGCTAGGAGCATGGCTATTTTGGATTGCCATGGGTTTTAGTGCCTCATGGGAGGCTTTAGGAAGTAATTTAGTCATTTAGTTCTTTAGTTTTCAGCCTTCATGATCTTGTAAGCTATTTTCTTCAATTTTGCAATTTACTGTTTAATTAGTTTACTTGCCTTGAATTTCATGTTTTCCTGTTCTATTGTTGTTAGTTAATGTTATTATAGCATAATTTTAGGTTGTTATATTTTGAATTTGATTGTTGCTTGAAATGGTCATTGGACTGTCAATATGCTCATTTTTGATAATCATAGGCACAGACTTGTGTGACTACTTGTTGGTGCTTAAAAAGGTCCAATTTGACATCTTGTGACCTCTGGGTTGGATGTCATGGGTTTATACAGTCTTTTGTTATGAAAAGCTCAATATGATCTCATTTAAGGGTTGTTTGGTATTATGGGTGAAACTGTGTTATAGGTTGTGTAGGGTCTTGTTCTTGTTTGATGCAGGCTCAATATGACCTAAGTAACTCAGAATAACCTTAATCAAAGAGTTTAGCATATGGGAAAGTCAACTTGACACTTGATGATCTAAATATGAGAACTGTGAGATTGATAGAACCTAGAACCTTGCATTTCTGTTTAAAAGTTGTTTATCTTTGTTCATTTCTTGTTCTTGTTGCTTAATTTAACATATTCAGTACATAGATTAGATTAGAAGTTCATATTAGTCAAACTTTTCAGTTTCAAGTAAAAGTCAAATGTTCAATAAAAAAAGTTTTTGAATAAAATAGATAATTTTGTTATGATCTAATTATTAAGTTTTAGTTTAAGTGCTTTTAGGGTATTGTAGTCTTGCTGCTTATCTTTCTTGGTTATTTTTGTTAAATTTTAGTACAGCATTTAAACTGCTTAATTTAGTGCTTTTTGTCTCATGTTTTTGCCCTGTCTCACATGCTCACAGTCAAAGTCACAAGCTTGTAGCTTGTTGGATTTTGGACTTATGCCTGAGTTTATTGTTGTTTATAGAAGCCCTACTAGCTATTTGTTTATGTGAATGCTTATTTTCCCTTTATTTGCTTATTTGCACAGCTTATTTTGCTCACTTTTTTGTTCCATCTAGCTAACCACACAGAAGCAAACTGTGTGGTTGATCTGTTTTCCCAAGCTTCTCAAAAGCTCCTTATTGAGCTAGAGGTTGTGAGCTTTGGCTTTCCACAAGGCCAAGCAACTAAATTCTATGTTTCAGTACTTGTTGAGCTTTTCAAAGCTTAATTGATAAGTTTTATTTGAGCTTATTGTTTGCATCATATTCTCACTTCACTGTGTACACAGTGAAGTTGAGCCATATTTCAAAAGCTCTTATAAAGCTCCTTGGTGATCAAGAGTTTTGGTAATTTAGCTTTTTGTGAAGCTCATCAACCAAACTCATTGGTCTTATGCTTATATTTCATCTTGCAGCCCTTTTACTAGGGCTGCATGTAGCTTTAACTTGTCACCATTTCACTGAGTATGTTGAGTAATCAGCATACTCACACCCTACTTCATAAGCTCACAAAAAGCTTATCAGTTGGACTTGGCTTGTGTGAATTGGGTCCTTTTGGAGCTTATCCACCAGTAAACAAAGTCCAACTCTTAAATTCATTCTGGCAGCTTATTAATAAGGGTTGCAAGAAGCTTCTTGTGAGTCCCATTTCTGTTGATTCATCAGCAGAATCCTAGACTTTTTCATAAGCTTCTTAAAAGCTCACCTGTGGACCCCACAGGTTGAGCTTGAGCTTTTTGGGGACCTNTCCATAGATTAGATTAGAAGTTCATATTAGTCAAACTTTTCAGTTTCAAGTAAAAGTCAAATGTTCAATAAAAAAGTTTTTGAATAAAATAGATAATTTTGTTATGATCTTATTATTAAGTTTTAGATTAAGTGCTTTTAGGGTATTGTAGTCTTGCTACTTATCTTTCTAGGTTATTTTTGTTAAATTTTAGTTCAGCTTTTAAACTGCTTAATTTAGTGCTTTTTCTCTCATGTTTTTGCCCTGTCTCACAGGCTCACAGTCAAAGTCACAAGCTTGTAGCTTGTTGGATTTTGGACTTATGCCTGAGTTTATTGTTGTTTATAGAAGCCCTACTAGCTATTTGTTTATGTGAATGCTTATTTTCCCTTTATTTGCTTATTTGCACAGCTTATTTTGCTCACTTTTTTGTTCCATCTAGCTAACCACACAGAAGCAAACTGTGTGGTTGAGCTGTTTTCCCAAGCTTCTCAAAATCTCCTTATTGAGCTTTTCAAAGCTTAATTGATAAGTTTTATTTGAGCTTATTGTTTGCATCATATTCTCACTTCACTGTGTACACAGTGAAGTTGAGCCATATTTCAAAAGCTCTTATAAAGCTCCTTGGTGATCAAGAGTTTTGGTAATTTAGCTTTTTGTGAAGCTCATCAACCAAACTCATTGGTCTTATGCTTATATTTCATCTTGCAGCCCTTTTACTAGGGCTGCATGTAGCTTTAACTTGTCACCATTTCACTGAGTATGTTGAGTAATCAGCATACTCACACCCTACTTCATAAGCTCACAAAAAGCTTATCAGTTGGACTTGGCTTGTGTGAATTGGGTCCTTTTGGAGCTTATCCAGCAGTAAACGAAGTCCAACTCTTAAATTCATTCTTGCAGCTTATTAATAAGGGTTGCAAGAAGCTTCTTGTGAGTCCCATTTCTGCTGATTCATCAGCAGAATCCTAGGCTTTTTCATAAGCTTCTTAAAAGCTCACCTGTGGACCCCACAGGTTGAGCTTGAGCTTTTTGGGGACGTATCCAACCCAGCTTGCTACTCAAAAGCTTATTTTGGCCTATCAAGCTTATTTACTAAGTTTAATTTGCCCATAAAAGTCAATGCAGGGGTGTTTGGGTTTGTGCTTAAATGGAATTGCTTATTTGCTTATTTCAAGCTTATAGCCAAATCCAATGAACAAGCTTATATATATATATATCTATTATACATGTACAAATACATTTCCACTTTTGTTTTCACTGTATAGCTTTTCTCAAGCTTGTTTAGAGCTTATGACCCAACTGTGAGCCAAAAGCTCAACTGAAGTGGTCATAAGCTCTCAAACAGCTTATTTTTAAGTTTTAAAAATATTTCCTGTTTTAAAGTTGTTTATATATATATGTTCTTAATATGTTTGTAAAGAGAAAAATAAAAAAAATAAAAAATAAATAAAAATAGAACAAAAAGGGGTGAGGCAGGCTCGAACCTGAGACCTCCCCCTTTATAGAGATGATAGTGTGTACCTGGATACCATGCGCCCTAGGGACTTTTCTCATCCATTTCATACATAATCTATTCTTTATATACAAACACTCCCTTTTGGCTTATAAGCTGTTTAAGCTTATTGTACAGCTTATTTATAAGCATTTTTGAGTTTTTATATTTTTTACATCTTTCTGCATAGATGTAATATTTGTATAAATTTTCTCAGAATTTTTACTTTTCATTTTGTATTTATAAAAATTCATTTTAGTTTATATAGTTTTAGTTAAATAAATTAAATTAATATCTTTTACTATATAATTTTAATCTAGGATAACTTTTTATGATTTTTCTAACTTTTATAAGTTATAAGGATTCTGTAAAAATTAATTTTGCAATTTTTACTGTTCATTTGGTACATTTTATAATTTGAATTAATTAAATAGTTAATTAATAAATAAGTAGTAAATAATTAATAACAAATACAATACTTGTAAAGTAAATACATTTTCAGTTTTAAAATTCATTTTATAACATTATAAACTTTTCCAATTCATTATTTCATGTATTTAAGTTAATTCTTAGATTTTCTTATTATTCAAGTTATTTTTAAAATTCTTTTTCATTGTTAATAAGTCATAATCATTGATTTAATAATCAGAAATAGTTTTTCTTTTCTAATTTTAAGTCATATTAGACTTTTAGAAATTAAACTTGCAATTTTAGAAGGTTGTTTCCTATTTAATTGTATTTTTAATTTCTTTTTAATACATTTAATACATTTTAATTCATAGTAAATACATATATAGTTATAATAATAATTTGAATTTTCTAATAATTTTCTTATTCTTTTAGGATTCCAAAAATATAATTTTCACATTTATGGGAGTTATATTGGGTTGAATTCACTTTTTATTATCATAATAAGTTTGTTTTAGGTTTTAGGTTTTTAGATTTTCTTATCATCATAATAAGTTTGTAAATTATCGTTAAGTATTTTATTTTTATTTAATTTGCATTTAAGCCGCTAAGGCATGCAAATTCCTACTATAGTTAAAATCGTTGATTCGTTTTGATCGTTTACGTTTATTTAAACTTAAACGTACGTTTGTACATCCTTTTACATTTTAGGTTTCTGATTGTACGTTTATATTGATATAGCTGTGACAGAGCTATTACTATTCACATTCCTACTGTTAGTCAATCAGATTCCTGTTTTTCTATATTCAATCACATCAACATCACACACATTCGTTGTACTGCAGAACATCATACCTCATCAGGACATAATGACCCGAGAATATAATTTTATACTCCTTGGTAAACTTGCATTTTTCTCCCAGGCCTGCATAGCCTTGCTTTCAGTAACTTGTCTACCTCGTTACGGTCTTTCATTCACAAGTGGAAGGTTTGTGTGACGAGAAGTGGCTGAGGAACAAAAGACGTGTGGTCTGGGAGGAATCAAGCTACAAAGATATCGACAAAGATTTAGATGCTAGAGTTCAAAGTTCAATTTCCGGGGTGACCTACCTTAGGAGGAGATTATTAGGAATACGTTTTTTTATATAGAAGACTCGGTCACCCCGAGTATTGTTTAGCATTATGTAGCTCGTAGTATTTATCTTATTAGTTAGTAATTAGTATAGTTTAAGTAACACCGTGGAGGACAGACGGGTCTTTACCCACTGTACACCTGATCCACAGCTCGTAGGAGAGCATTTATTGTAACTATATAAAGCCCTTCCCACACATGGGAAGGGTTGGTGCTTCTAATCATTCAACAAATTCTTCTTTCACTTTCCCTCTCTAGAACACCCAACTCTCTCTCTTTCTCTCTCTAAAGTTTCTTCCATCCTTCTTTCTTTCTTTCTTTAATTTGAACCATAATCACAAGAATCATACATGTTATAATTATAAGTATCCTACATAAAGGTCTATTAGATCCAACTCTGTTTATCCAAAAACACGGGGATGACGTTTTAATTGTGCAAATATATGTTGATGACATTATTTTTGGTTCTACTAATAAAAAGTACTCAAACGCTTTTGCAAAATTAATGAAACAAAATTTTGAAATGTCAATGATGGGTGAACTTACGTTCTTCTTAGGACTACAAGTTCATCAGTCACCCCGTGGGATTTTCCTTAATCAGTCCAAATATGCTCTAGAGATAATCAAGAAACATGGCATCACCAGTTGTGATACTTACAATACCCCTATGGCCAACACAACTAAGTTAGATGTGGATCCAAATGGGAAACCAGTTGACCCTACAAAATACCGTAGTATTATTGGGTCACTCATGTATCTAACCGCTAGTAGACCGGATATTGTATTTGTTGTATTTATGTGCTCTCGTTATCAGTCCAGTCCAACTGAACGTCACCTCAATGAGGCTAAAAGAATCCTTCGATACGTAAAGGGAACCATTCACTTGCGTATATGGTATCCGATGGATTCCGGTTTTGAACTAATAGCCTTTTCAGACGCTGATCATTCAGAGTGTATATTTTAATCAAAAAGTTTACAAAAACAACATTTCATATGCTATTTTTGAGGGGGGGAGTATGAAAAGTGATTAAAATATGATGTCAAAAGTCCTATCTTGTGCGAGCTCGACTCAGAATTGACCCATGAATTGACGAAACAACAAATGTTAGTATTCGAAAGGATTTATCCAAGTAGAAAGTACCGTTTCAAGAAACTCTTTTTAGATGTTTACTTTGTCGGGTCTAACTTCCTTTTAGGAATGTTAACAACTTCAAGTTAGTTATTAGGGCTAGTTATCACCTAAAAACTGATAATGGATCCCTTTAACTAAGCAACGTAAACGTGTCCCTCGGGTACATGTCTATTAAGAGTGGATCAATTCAAAAGTGCCAACTCCTCCCGCAAGTACAAATTTCTGAAAACATTCATGAGCATATTTGGAGGGGGAGTCTTTTAGAAGAAATCAAAACCCTCAAAGTGTTAACAAAAGGTTTTATTCTCATAAACAGTTTGAGAGATTTTCAAACATTTAGTTTAAAGGCATCAATAGGATAGTCATGGAGTTATAAGGTGACTAAGGATAGGAATAACCGTCCTATGATCCGCCAAAACCAGAGGGATCTACCCAAGGACAACACTAATAGTTAGAAATTAGAAGTCCTTAGGTATGATATGAAAAAAGGAGAAAAGAATGAAAGGAGAAAGAAGGGGTTGAAGAATTAAAAAGAAATGAAAAGAAAAGGGTGAAAAGAAATAGCCCTCCATTTGTTCAACCTTAGGTCAGACACCGGGTTCAATTCATATGCTACTGGTCGTTGCTAAGGTGACACCGGTATTGAAGATAAAGACGTCATGGACCCAGTGACGCAATGCACCTAAACCTTCATAGCCACTCAAGTTTCTCTCAAAAGATACTTGTTTCAGTCTCACGGAGAACCCTGCATAATCTATTGACCATTCATTCGAGTGTGTCGATATTGAAAAGGAGGTACTCTGCTCCACACCTCCGACGACTAAAATGTGCACTTATTGAGTCTAGAGCCACGAGATACATCAAAAATCTCTTAGGAACACATAATACTTCTACACTAGTGTCTTACATCATTGGATACTAAGTGTAAATTCTCGAGTCCTACGCAGATCTTAGCAATCTGCTAAGAACGTTTATGAGGGATTTACTTATGTATTTCTCGAATGATTGAACGGAAATCCTGCTATGGTCAACATCAAACAGCCCTGACAGCAGGTCACTTCGGTAATTCCTTGTGGATTACGCTTAGTGTTTGCGATGGTTTCAGACGGTCTACAGTCATGGGGTGATCTCCAGCGACTCATCTAATCGTGGGTGTACTTATGTATGTCTGTGTAAGCCCACTAGGGGGTATCTGATTAGGAATGGCCTTGGTAAGGATTAGAAGGAGTCTTCACACTATGTTGTTGACAATCTCTAACTCCAAACCTGTAAGTACCGGATGTATTATTGCTAAGTGTTTCAATGCAGGTAAAAACACCATCTTGAACACAAACTTCCACATGCTCATACCTACATCTCAATATCTTAGAAAGATCTCATCAAAAGATCGACACATTGTTAAAGTCAAAGAAGGATTCTACGTCAACACAAAGAATCTTCAACAAATAAATAAGAGCTACGAATGTATGAAAGCACCAACGTCAAAGATGTATGAGCATGTTGGAAAGGCGCGCATCCATTGGAGACTAAGAAAGTGACGAATGGCAGATTACGACATCACTTGATCACTATCACATCATCAAAGACAAAGAACAAAGAACGATGAATCATTTTGCTAATGAATTTTTGAAGACGTCTGAAGCCGTAAAAGTCAAAGATTAAAGGCAAAGAAAAGACGTCGAGCAACCTTGATAATCATCATGACCGACCCTTAGGGGGAGATTGTTAGGATCACGTTTCACGTC
Organism: Artemisia annua; assembly: GCA_014162995.1. Classification (NCBI taxonomy): domain Eukaryota; kingdom Viridiplantae; phylum Streptophyta; class Magnoliopsida; order Asterales; family Asteraceae; genus Artemisia; species Artemisia annua. Next base: position 5,633 of record LBNU01036995.1, on the reverse strand, counting down.
ATCTCTCAAGTCTCGGTCATTTCATAACATGTAATAGGTTGCTTTGTTATTTATGTTATTTATCTTAGGTGTTTAAGTCCACTATGCGTCCAATGGGCCTTAAAGCCCACGATTTAGACAAGGAAGGGGGGAAGGGATGTTTCCCTAATCCTCACCTATAAATAGAACCTTATGTAATCTTTTACACTTGTTTGTTTATTGAATATCTTGCTTAAACTCTAGTCAGATTATTTCTCATATTTAGTAGATCAACCATCGCTACTTCTCATCTCATTTCTTATCAAATCTATACTTGTGTTTACAAAATGGTGACCTAATAATTACTTTACCCATGAGTCCCAATCATCCCAAAACAATATGTACAGGGATATGACTCGACTTAGCAACCATGTAATCAATAAGACAATTAACTAAGGGTTAAAACAAATGTTGTTACAATAATGCACTAAAGATGAGTGCATACAAGGTAGGCTAAGGCGATTTGGGTGTACATTTGGCGGTGGATTTTAAACAAATTATTCCTTTAAGTAAAATGCTTAAAGTTAGAAACGAAAAGATAGGCTCTGAGGGGTGTACTAGGGGTATCGTGTACTAAAAATGAGTACAACGCTAAGGTATGGGAGAATTACTTGACCAATGAAGTCAATGTAATTATATTATGGGTGAAAAACATGGATTATCCTAATGCCTCTTATCATGTAGTAAATTTAACTACACGAATGTAGTCTCACTTGTGGATTTGGGATGGTCAATAACGTAAGTTCTAGAATCTAATTACTACCGGTACACACACAAGCACCAACAATGAATGCTTTTCCTAACAATTCTAGGGGTGAACCTCACATATTTAGGGGAAAATTTTGAGTGGTACGGTTTTTTGTGCTAGTAATACAACTCCTATCCATGAGACGCTTATTATGCTTAAAGTTTCACTCCTATATGTTGTAAAAACTTTTAAATTTGGCGCTAAAATTGCCATAACAAATATTTATCTCAGCTTTATTACACATCTACCATTAAACAAAATAGAAATCAAGCGTAATAGCATTTTCTAAGGTGTCTTCATTTACCCCCTTACACTTAAACCGAACATTGTCCCCAATGTTCACATAAAAGATGCAAAAGTAAAGAAAATGAAAGAATGAAACAAATACTCCCCTGATTCGTTTTATGTGGATCGTGCGGTAACATGGTTAGATCTTCTTCCAAGATGATGTAAAAGCTTCAAGATCAAAGCGACGCCAAAAACTTGATGTCATGAACTTGATTCCATGTTCATCTTCTTGTCCAATTTAACCTGTTAAACCTAAGAAAACAATCTAGGCAAACCTTGCGTAAAATCGGCGGCAAAATCTATATAGGGATATAATGCTTGTGGAATGAAAGTTTTGCAGATTCCTGGAGTTAAAGATGCAGTAATTTTCATAGTCCGGCAGAAAAACTAAATTTTAAAAACCTTTTTCTGGAATCAGTACCTGACGCCGTCAGGTTTTAATGCCTGACGCCGTCAGAATTGATCTGACAGAATTCTTATGTTTAGTTTCGGGAAAATTTCTAGAAAAAACAAATACCTTAATTCCTGGAATCCTACAAAATTTCATTATGACTCGATGCAAGTATTTGACTCAAACAAATACTAATATGTATGTTCATTTTATATTGCTACAATTCATGTCCAATTCATTCTTATAAACAAATTTAGATTTCCCTTGCACTTATCTTTTTGCAAAATACCTTTATATGTAGTNACCTTAATTCCTGGAATCCTACAAAATTTCATTATGACTCGATGCAAGTATTTGACTCAAACAAATACTAATATGTATGTTCATTTTATATTGCTACAATTCATGTCCAATTCACTCTTATAAACAAATTTAGATTTCCCTTGCACTTATCTTTTTGCAAAATACCTTTATATGTAGTTAAGACGAAGTTAAAAACAAAATAAAGCATTTTCACAATGTAATTTGAAACATGAATTGTTAGCAATAAAAATAAAACATACATACGGAAACAAATAAAATCAAACAAACAAACAAACAAAACAAATAATGCTTGGGTTGCCTCCCAAGAAGCGCTTTTCTTTATTAACGAGTCTTGTAGCTAGACTCAAAGTCACCCTAATTACGTGACTCCATCGTTGGTCGCGGTCTCTAGGTCATCACTTACATATGTCTCAAATTCCGGATCCGATTGCAGATACCCTTTGTAAAGGCTCATCACCTTACTCTCCATTGCCTTTATAATCTTTTTCGCAATCTCTTTATCAACCTTATACTTAGGCCCAAGGGTCAAGTGATGAGACGAAAAATGTTACGTTTTTAGGGGTCAGTTTGAGTCCTAATTCGTATATTATTGGATCGGATTTCACCCAAAGTCGTTTCTTTTCTCATTTTAGGTACTTTTGAGGAGAAAATCACAAAAGAAGCATTTTCGGGCGTTTTCGGAGTGAAAAGGTGCGGAAAACAACAAAATCTCGAAAGACCCTAAAGTGCACAGAAGGTGACGGCGTCACAAGCTCCAACGTGACGACGTCAGGAACAAATGAAGTGAAGAAATTGGAAGTTACTCATGACGGGCCAGAGAGTTTTTGGCCTAGTTTGGTGACGGCGTCAGGGAAGGCCGTCAGATCTGGAACAAGGCGGCGTGACGACGTCAAGAAGGCCATCACAAAACCCTAATCGTCGGCGTGACGGCGTCACACCTTGGGCTGACGCCGTCAGCCCGTATTTTCTATATATATAGGACGAATTTTATTGTTTTAAAAGAGGAACTTGGTGGAGAACTTAAGGGTTAAACCCTAGCTCGTGTATTACAGACCTTAGAGGGTACTTTTACCCCTCTAACTTGCATGTTTAATCTAAGATAAGTCTTCATTCAATCCATACAATATGTCTATGTGTTGTATGATTTATGTTTGTGCTTTTCTTTCCTTTAACATGCTAGGCTAAATTAACTTGTGTTTGCTTAGATCTAATGAAACCTAACTATTGATTATCATGTTTCATCTACGTTAGACTTAAGAAAACTGGCTAACCTCCTATACGGTAACAAGCTTGAACGTCTTAGGAAACGTGAATCGTATGTGCGTTAATCGATTTTAAGGTAGTATTTCATGCGTAGGTTGCTATCGGTGAGCTTATGATAGGATACTTGACGTATCGTCATAGAGTGAGGTAGGAGCTTATAGCGTTAGGGAATTAAACGCACTCCCTACGACTTGTTAGGAATACACCCGTCATCCACGCAAACTTAACATACTAATTACATGGTAAAAGATAGTTAGGGAGTAATGAACTCTAAGTAAACACTACTTTCCCCACCATTGTTTTCTCAAAAACTTTAATTTAATTGCATAGGTAGATAACTTGGGTTAGTTGACTAGTGATCGCGGTAGAAAGTCAACTTTAACCAAGAAATAGTCAAAGGAGTCAAACCACGCGTTTTCCGGTGAGTATAGTGTGTTCCCGGGTCGTTAAGTCCCAACGAGGTGTGAAATGGTGAATCGAATCAAATTCGTGATCGAGTGATGTGAATAATGAATAGATATAATGATATGTGAGACAAGAACAAGTAAATAAACACTAGAAAGCATATAATAAAGAAACTAAAACAATAACGTAAAGCTAAATAATCCTAAAACGTAATCTATATTAAAAATGGGCCAAAAAATAAATGATTAAAGCAAAGATAATAATAAAACAAGTAGCAAATAAATAATCTATAGTTAACGATAAAAGATAACAACTGAAAATACCGACATTTTTTTATTTTTAGTTAAAACTAACTAACGCAACCTAATAGTGAGCTAAGGGAAAGGCAAGACTAATATTAAACTAAGGGAAATATCTAACCCATTTGATCTAAAATTAACAACAAACTTTCAAATTTACCGCAACAATATAACCACGGATTTCTACACTACATAAAATTAAACTACTCTAATATGGCAAAAACACAAACAATAGCAACAACAATAAGTAAGCTAGACATAATAACGATATAAACATACTAAAAATAAAAAGATAAAAGGGTTAGAGATAACCAAATGAGAATAAAGATGCAACGATCGTGAGATGAGACCCACTCGATAAACTTCAATCCAACATCCATAAACTCCATCGATTATACCCAAATACTCAAACACTGACTACCGCTAACTCACTACACTAATTACCAATTAATGTAATTAATTTGATTAAAAATAATAAATTTAATGAAACTGAACTGCAGGAAAATTAGATCGACTAGTAAACAAAAAGAAACATAAATGAAACCAGTCATTAAAAGCTCAAATTATTAAACTCTTTAATGGAACTTAGACAATAAATTAAGACGTATTTCAACGACAAAGAAAAATATACTACCAATGAAGACTCTAATTTGCTATTTAATAACATGAAACCATAGACGATGATAAAAAAAATGAAAATGAAAGTTACTGCAGCATTAAAAGCGCATTAAAGTTCCAAAGAAATTAATAGATTGATTGACAAAATGATTGCTCTCTGTTGTTGTGTAAATTTCTCATTTAAAAAAAACATAAAATAAATAAAGATTAGTTATTGAAACTAAAGGTCAAGATTAAACAAAAATAAAATGCTTACTAGTGTTACTACAATTACTTTGACAAGAAAAGGCAACAAAAAAAACGAAGAAGAAATAACAGTAGCGGCGCAATAAATAAGAATATGTACATGTCCTGGTTTAATTCAACAACATGAATTATTATAATCACAGGATACTCATAACAACCTAGCACCTAACCATCTGAATTCAGATCGTCTCCAGGAACGATACGTGCGCATCTTATTGCTTCGTAACAAATACAATTGGTAGACCAAAGCTGGTCAAGAAGGTCGAGGTTATAAACAAGTCACATCGCAGGCTTCCTTGTGGGCTATCCACTTGGGCTTTATGTAGGCCTTGACCATTGTTTATTTTTGTTAAAGTTAGGCTTCACCCTACCCAAAATTTTCTCAAGTTATCCGTCTTTTGCCTCATGCTTCCATAAAACTTAACGGGCATCAGGTCTCGTAATTTCCCGTGTCTATCAAATACAATTATTCACGGGGTTTAAGTTGACCCAAGAAAAATTTTAAACTCTACTCCCGGTCGCGTTCTTTTATGCACTTTTTTCCATTCCAGCTCGGTTTACTCACCATTGCTATGTTTTACCCCATTTGTACCCTGAAATACAGCAAATAACACATTCCAAACTATTTGTACTCAATATCCGGTCAATTTGGTGTTTTTGGTCATTTGGTCCGTTAAGATTGAGGGGTAAAGATATGTGAGATTAGCAATATCCTAGCAACTATTCCGCCACTCCTTCAAAACGAGATCTTTAATGCTTTAAAAAACATAAACATTACAACATATCATCCTCCCCCTTGCCCTTAATAGAGTAGTCTTTAAGCCTAACGAACACTATTCTCTGTGAGGAACGATCATCCCAGTGTAAGGTACTTGCACTCACGAACTATACGTACAATCGGTCAGGTAACACTAGCTGGGTGGTGATTGTAAGCCTACTTTGACGTCCCATAAGAGTCAAAACCCAAAGTGCGATAACAATCGCCCACGCGCATCAATGTTTTTGGCGCCGCTGCCAATCTCTCTACTTTTTT